>JANHFM010000704.1:259577-274731 GCA_032468115.1 Grayia smithii | reverse complement strand
AAGATTTTGCAGTATCCTTCCCCTGCCATGCCCACCAAGCCACACCCACAGAACCGGTAGTAACAAAATTTAGATTTCACCCCTGGCGGGAGGCCTTAAAGAAAAACAAGCCTTCTTTCCAGCCACTGCCACCCATTGGCCCAATCCCCTAATGCAATTTGCAGAGCCTTTCCTTCCTGTTGCATATTGCATATCCTCCTCCTCGGCAGACTCACCTTCTCTTTCCAACTCCAGCTCCCAAGCGCGGAGAGGGCTTAGGTGGTGGCTCTTCACATCCAAAATGGTTCTTGGTTCCCCACTGCACATTCCAAAATGTCCCCGATTTCCAGCCACTGCCGCCCATTGGCCCATTGGAAAGAGAAGGTGAGTCTGCTGAGGAGCAGGGTGTGTAGCTCTGCAATGTGCAATGGGAAGGAAAGGCTCTGAATTGCATTAGGGGATTGGGCCAACGGGCAGCAGTGACTAGAAAGCAGGCTCGTTTAAGGGCTCCCACTCAGCTTGGCTCCCAAGCACGGAGAGGGCTACATTCGGAGTGTAAGATGCATCCTGATTTTTACCCTCTTTTTGGGGGTAAAATGGTGTGTCTCATACTCCGAAAAATATGGTATATATATTATTCTATTTAGTTTTAAATATTCCAATTTTTTGTAAAAGATTTAGATGAAAATATACTTGTGAAATATATTTCCACAATATTTAGCAAATACAATAATATAAGTGTTTGCTAAATACTGTTGTACATAAATAATTTTAATATTCAATTTTTCTACTATTTATTATTAAGTTTTGGAATAAGGTATTATAAGGTAAAGGTAAATGTTCCCCTCGTGCATATCCACTAGTCGTTCCCGACTCTAGGGGGTGGTGCTCATCTCTGTTTGAAAGCTGAAGAGCCAACGCTGTCCGAAGACATCTCTGTGGTCAGGTGGCTGACATGACTAAAGGTGCACAGAACACTGTTACCTTCCCACCAAAAGTGGTCCCTATTTTTCTACTTGCATTTTTTAATGTGCTTTCCAACTGCTAGTTTGGCAAAAGCTGAGGCAAGTAACGGGAGCTCACCCCATTACGCGGCACTAGGGATTCAAACTGCTGACCTTTCGATCAACAAACTCAGCATCTTAGCCACCGTGTTCCTATAAAGGTATTATAGCACTCACTTAAAAGCAAAGCGGTGCCAAATCTGACTAGGACGGAGGATGCCCACCCCTGCCATATTTCTTATTTATAACTTGCAAGTAACCCAACACATAAATTACTGCACTGTACAGTAATAAAAAAACTGTGTCATTGTAACTGTGCAACTGTATCCTTGCAGAGGCTAATCACCCTCTAGTGGCAAAAAGGCACAATGCATTTTAGTATCTTTCCCCAATATTCAAATTCAACAAGATACAGGCAATTAAGTTGTGTACTTAAAATTTGCTTTTAATTCCTTCTAGTTTCTAGGCATCTAATTAATACTGTAGGAAGATATATTTTGTGTGTGAACCCGGATTGCTTGAGAAGAAAAGTATAAATTTAAGAGTGCAAGAGACCGTTACTTACTTAAGCCATCTAATGACCTTTTGATTTTGGTTTATATTCATATCTGATCCAATCACTAATTATACAGCCCACTGTTATAAATCTATTAACTTGTTTATGCCCTTTTTCTCAAACAATTTTTTGAGAAGAGAGTTCCTTTTTAAAAAATCTGACTGATCTCCATTATTGTAACAGAAAGTGGTTAATTTAATTTCTGAGCAGAGAAACACTCTGGGAAAAAAAAACCCACTTCTGTAAATCTGACAGCTTCAAACCAAAAAGACAGATTAAAGCTAAGTACAAGTGTAGATAGTAATAACAAATTCCCTTATTGTTTTAGCCATGATTAATAGTAGGCACATCTCCATTATTTTCCTGAGGTTTTATCCACATTTTCTAAAAAGTTAAGCAAAACCATTTCAATACTACATATTCTGCAAATTATTATTTTTCCCTGAAGGCAGAAACATTTTCATTTTCTGAAAGACAAATTCATTCTGGCCTATTTCTATTAGGCTCACAGAACTAATTATATATCTAAAGCACTGATAAGGTCAGTTGAGCCCGTTTTACATTACTTATAAATGTATTTATATATTAGGATAAAATAGGGCTTTCAGTCACAGTATAGATTTATAAAGGGCTCCACATAAATGTTCATATTCAGCAACTTCTGAAGAAAATGCTCTCTTCTGAAGAAGTAACTGAAGTCATCTAAAATAATGTTGCATCAGCATTTAAATCTTGAGACAAAATAAATAATTGGTGGACTTTAGGAAAATAAATCCAGTTTGGGAGTCTTGGGTTAAAATATGAATTATTATGAATTATTATCCATGGGATATGGTTATGTAATCCAATTACAATGGTGTGATATATTAGAAAGTTTCAAAATGAAAAAAAATGGATTAAAAAAAATGATTTGTTTTACAATTTTTTAAAATCATCTGTTCTGGACATTGATATATAGAATGATGGGAAGAGGCAACAAGGAAAAAATTGTAAATAAATAGAGTTTTTCCCCATTGTTGAGCTGAAGTGCTCACCACTAATCCTTAAATTAGCCAAAAACTATACCAGCATGAAATTTGCTGCTCTCTGTTGTCAATTCCTATTCTATTTGTATTGTTCCTGTTCCAGTCATCTTTATTCTCTCCAAGTAATGTGTACAGATTTTGCCCATCTGGTACAAGCCCTTGATAGATTTGTTGAATAAGAAAAAATAACTAAACAACCCGTGCCCTGTTGGGTCATAATTTCAGAGGTATTTCCTTACCTAAACAGAGAAACAGAATGAACAAGGGGGGGGGGGGGGCAACCAGTGGAAGCAGGAACAACTTCTGACTTCCATCTGGCTTCCCCATTGAGGGAAGGGAACCGTCATTGGAAATCTCCCTCTCCTTTCTTCTTTTCCAACAAGCAGGTAACTGGGTGCTGCTGGGTGAGGGAGGGAGCGATTGTGAGACTGACTGGAAAACAGTCACAGAACATTGAATATGATCAAGTAACCATCACAGTAGCCACCAGTAGCACTGAAGCAGCCACAACTTCTCCAAATTTCAATGCCATGGCAACCATGGATGGCTCCAGATTTTCAAAACATTCTGTAAATTATTCCATTTGAGGGACATTGGTTCAAAACTATCACCCTATGATGCACCATTTCACCCAGCTAAACATCATAGTAACAAGAGCTTTAGGAGTATAGAGTATTATATATTACATTAACAGCCACTAAGAATAATCTAAGCATGATCTCTTTCATGGACTGGGGACTTCATTAAAGATTTGTGGAGATGTTATTAGGTTCTATCTAGGTTCATGTACAATGCCACAATCAATCACACTGATATTCTAATCTATTCAAATAATACTGGTATTCATGCAAGGCTAAAGCTGTACTGGCCTCTGTCACATGATAGTTCAGAGAGATGTAGCAAGATACGGTTCTTTTTCCTGGAAGTATGTATGAGATTAAACTTTAACTATGCCATTTAACTGTGTTTTTGTGGAAAATTGCATTTGCCTCATCTACTTATCAGAAATGATTTATTTTTATGTTTCTGTTGAAGCTCTGATATATGGAAAAATTTACAATTGGTTGACAAATGTAAATTGCTTTGTGTGTACCATTACAGGTAACCGCAATTTACCACCACAATTGAGCCCCAAATTCATGTTGCTAAGTGAGACACTTGTTAAAGGAGCAGTGAATCTGGTTTTCCCATTGACTTTGATTTTCAGAACTTCTCAAAAGGTGATCATCTGACTCTGAGACATTGCAACCATCATAAATACGAGTCAATTACCAAGCATCTGAATTTTGATCACGTGACCATGAGGAATGTTGAAATGGTCATAAATGTGAAAAATGGTCATAAGACACTTTTTTCAGTGCTGTCGTAACTTTGAACAGTTACTAAATGAACTTTTGTAAGTGAAGGACTACCCGTATTATCACATTTCTGTATATGTGTAATGTCATAAAATTATAAAACCCTAGGAAAACTATTATCCAATTCTTATAATTTAACATTGTACTTTTGAAAAAAAGTAGAACAAATAATTTGCATTACAGAATCTTTTTAAAAATGGGGTCAGTTCAAATGAAGGATGTAACAATTCAGTCATTTAAGGTAGTCAAACATGTGCAATGTTTAGCTATCTAGAATAAAAATATTCATTTAATTCATTTAATTCATTTTTTTCTGGTGCAAAAGAAGAGAAGAAAGCAACAGAAGCAGGGAAGATTTTCTATTTTCTATTATCTATTGTAAGCACAGATATGGAATTATTTTCAAATAGACTTTGTCTTCAGGAAGTACTGAAGATCAATATACTTAAGTATAATTCTGATAAATAGTGTACTGCTAGTCACTGATTCACTAATCCAGAGAAAGATATACAAAAGATGAAGCTTCAGATGAAAGATTTTACATTATCCCAGGAACAATGGTTGAACAAGCTTCTTGGTGGGCCTGTTTGCAGACTGCAATATTTTATACAGGAATTAACCTGTCCTTTGTAACTCATGGGGGCTATCTCTGAAAACTGATTGAAAATAGCAATTAGTGTAGAATACAGCTTTTGACAATTAGAGTATCTTTCTCTAATCCAACTTTGAAATAGTTTTCCTGTGGCTATCTGTTGTACTCCTCTATTTTTTCAGCCTATGGATTCTAAAACTTCATACATTAAATAGATTTTAAGATTAGATTTTAATTTTTCTACTATTTTGTTGCTTCTTGAAATATTAAGAGTTTTCACTATACTATTCCCTAGAGTTCAGTAATGTTTAATTTTAATTGTTCATATTTGTTTTGGCTTAGTAGATTTAATGATTTCAATGAATTTACTTATTACATAGAACATGTAAGCCATTTTGAATATTAACTTAATTGAAAAGCAGAAAATCTGATCAAGGGCCTGACCTGGTCACACACCAGACACAATCTTTTTGTCAGAGCAATGGCAACCTTTGATCTAGTGGGGGATTTAACATCATCCCCGTTATGGTCAAATCACGACTTTGAAACGATCTTATGCCACCCCTCAGGGAGACCAGATCCATTCATGTAGTCCCTCGAGGCTGATAAACCCGAATGGATTAGGGTTAGGGATATCGACCCAGGAGTTTTGTTGTATGGCCCTGCCAAAGCCTTGGTAACCACCAGGAATCAAAAGATGGCTGGGGCTTTGGACAGATTTTGTAAGGTCCTGCCTTGCCAGTCTTCTCAAGAAAGCAGAACTCTTGAAACATGAGGCATTTTAAAAAGAGCTTTTATTGGAAGACAGTGATAGCAGAGAGAGTGTAGGCAGAAATCTGAATTTCCTATGCCAGAGTGGTAGGTTAAACCACTTCCTTCAAGACCCCTCCCAATGTGAGCCAATCCTAAGGTGCAAAGATGTTGTGAGAACTTCAGGCTGAGAGGGTGAATACAGGCAGTTCTCAGGCACCACGATCTCACTCCTTTAGTGTTGAGACAAAACAGATGGTCCCAGGCACATTCTTCCCCCCTCCTATTTCCCAAAAGGTACATCAAAACAGAAAAAGGAATAAAGGAAAACTCCATGTGAAAACTTCCCCCCTCCCGCCAGAATGGCAGCATCCCGGTAGAGATCTATGGGATCTGACAGATTTGTGCCTCCATAGCACAAATCTGTCTTTTCTTGATCCACCACTCCCAAAGCTTCCTGTAGTTCACAGAGGAGTTATGGGATCCGAAAAGGGTAAAGAGATGCCTAGAGCGCCACTGGAAGAAAATGAAAGATGACTCCAACAGGACATGACTTAGAGCCACTATTAAAGCCTACCTAATGGCGATAAGAGTGGTGAAACAACATTATTTTCCACCCTTATTGCGTCTGTAGAGTGTCTAGCAACTAAGAGACTTTGCACAACTTCATGTTGTGCGCTAGTTGCAGCCTTCCCTGAATCAGTACTGCCTGTGCTCAGTCACTCAAGCCCTAGTCATCTCAGGTCTGAACTACTGCAATGTGCTCTACATGGTGCTATCCTTGAAGAGCATTTGGAAGCTACAACTGGTGCAGACTGCAGTGGCACGGGCAGCCATTGGGGCCTCTAGAATAGCTCATATTACACCAACATCATATTATACCACTGTTCTGCACTGACTGCTGGTTTGCTTCTGGTTGCAATTCAAGATGTTACTAATTACCTGTAAAGCCATGCCTGGCATAGGTAATTATAGCCATCCAGGCTACCTGAGAAATTGTGTCATCTCAAAGGGCTCCGCCTGCCCACCCATGCTGGCAGAGGCGGCATCAGGAATTTCGGTTGGCAGGGTCCAGAAGAGCATTCTCTGCTGTGGTTCCTGCCCTTTGCAACATCTTGCCCCCTGAAGTGATATCTGCTCCCATAACCCTAACCCTAACCCTAACCCTATCCCAGCCTAGGACTTCCTGATTTGGAAAAACCCTTTCAGTTGTTTGTGGATTCAAAACAGAATATGGTTGTGGGTGTTGTAACGCAAAAAATGGGTACCTGGCATTGCCCTGTTGCTTATCTGTCAAAGCAGCTAGATCCGGTAGCAAAGGATTGGCTGACATGCCTTAAGGCCGTGGCAGGAACTGCCCTGCTTACTCAGGAGGCCAACAAATTAACTTTTGGCCAGGAGCTTGAAATCTATACGCCCCATGCTCTTGGGGCTGTCCTTGAAAGAAAAGGCCACTTGTGGCTCACTAACCCCTGAATGCTTAAATATCAGGGTCTTATTACTCACAATCCGATGATTAAACTCATCCAATCCAATACCTTGAACCCTGCTACTTTGCTACCAGAACCGGACTCAACAGATTCTCATGACTGTCTGCAAACTATTGAAGAAACTTATGCAAGCCGACCTGATATGAAAGATGTGCCCCTGTTGCACCCAGATGTTTCCCTATATACAGATGGCACTAGCTTCATTCAGGAAGGCACCCGAAGAGCCGCATACGCTGTGGTTACCCTAGATGAAGTATGGGAAGCCGAACCCCTCCTGGCTGGGACCAGTGCTCAGTTCGCTGAATTGCATGTGTTAACGCAGGCACTTGAGTTATCA
Source organism: Grayia smithii (assembly GCA_032468115.1). Classification (NCBI taxonomy): domain Eukaryota; kingdom Metazoa; phylum Chordata; class Lepidosauria; order Squamata; family Grayiidae; genus Grayia; species Grayia smithii. The sequence continues at coordinate 267,640 of JANHFM010000704.1, read as the reverse complement.
CAAGGTCTTCAAGTAAACATCTACACCGACTCCAAATATGCCTTCCTCACCGGGCAAGTATATGGGGCTCTGTATAAGGAAAGGAGGCTCACTAAAGTAGGAGGAAAGGATATCAAATATGGCCCCCAAATCCTATGCCTGTTGGACAGTGTATGGGCCCCCAAGGCAGTAGCCATCATGTACTGCAGAGGCCATCAGAAGGGCGCGTCGGATGTAGATCGTGGGAACAATAAGGCTGATTGTATCGCTCGAGTCACTGCTCTTAAACACCCTGCCATCCAGGCCACTAGTCTAACCCTGTGGACCCCACCCCATCACCATCCACCTTCCTACTCCCCTGAGGAATTGCAACAAGCCGAGGCCTAGGGTGCCACTTTATTGGATAGTTGGTGGGTTCTCCCAAACAACTGTGTCTTTGTCCCCCAATATTTAGTCTGGGAGGCCATCCAAAAGGTGGCTCACTTGTTGGGCATTACTTGGAAGCTTCACTGTGCTTTCCACCCTCATTCTGGTGGGAAAGTAGAACGTACTAACCGCACGATTAAGGATAAGGTAGCCAAAGTTTGCCAGGAAACCCATCTCAAATGGCCCGACGCCCTTAGCATGGCCCTCTTGGCAGTTCGGTGTGCACCCTCTAAATCGCTAGGACTCTCACCCTTCAAACTCCTTTATGGGAGGGTGCTGAACCTTATAGCTCCTCATATTAAGGCTACCACTCAGTTAGCAGATGCTGTCAAATTTAAGCAATTGCAAGCTCTAAATGCCATAATCCACCAACTTCAGAAATATGTACTGTCATGCTGACCACAACTTGTTGTAACTCCTACACATAATATCTATCCTGGCCATGAGGTCTGGGTAAAAGACTGGAAGAAGGAGGCTTTAGGCCCCAAATGGCGGGGGCCCTATACTGTTGTTGTGTTCTCCCCTTGCTGTTAAGGTCACTGAGATTAAATCATGGATCCATTGGTCCTGGGTTAAATGGGCTGCTCCCACTCAGTGGAAAGCCTCTAGCGATCTGACTCAACCCTTGAAAGTCACCCTCAGATGAACAGGGCAGACTGTCTCCCCTTCTGGCGACACACCGGAAGCTGTCCCTCTATGAACGGGAGATGAAGACTCCCCTGCAGGTGTCACTCCAGATGCTGACACCCATCGCACGGCCAACATCCTGTGGCGGTTGCGTTTGTCCACCCACCATGGAAACCAGCCAGCGCCTTAGGGAAACTGCTTGTATTAGAAGGGGCCTTATGCCCACCATTTGGGTCATTGTGGTGCTGCTTCTCCTCTCCATTATGATTAACTCCATGTATTTGTATAAGGTTCTGCTTTTAGACACACGTCAGGTGGCCATTGATGGCCCCCTTCCCAAGAGCGAGGAGGACATGCTCCTTGAGGATAGTGACTATTTTCCCCCACATACAAGCCCTGCATGGAGGAAAGGGGGGAAATGAGGGGAGCGAAGTGACACCATGAGTAGAGCCAATATATAATGATGATCCCAGAGCTGAAACAAATGAAGTGATGGGACCAGGCCCTTTTCCTCCTTGCTATAATTGCTTTCTCTACCTACCCACAGGCCCACACTTTATGTGTGGCCCAACCAAATTCCCTAATTGCCACATGGAAGTCAACCTTCCACCGTGTGAATATAGAGGGAGAAAGTTCTGGCAATGTAGAATGGAAGACAACTCCACCTGGGTCCCAAAGGACCAATATAATTCAACTATCATGTGCCACATCCTACGTTCCAGTAGAAAGCCCATACATAGGATTCCTGTAACTCATCGTAAATAAGAACCCCCTCCTTTACACTTTCCCAAACTCCCACCAAAGCCCAAGTAAAGCTTGGATCTCAAGTTACGTTGACCTGTCAGATTATGGGCATCATTGGAACAAGGTGGTACATAGAATGGCTGAAGGCAGATAAGAAAATTGAAAACTCCGCAGGGGTCTATATTACCACAAAACAGGAAAGTAAATCTAGTACACTGACTTTTCAGTCTGTGTCCCCATCTGATTCCCGAACCTACCAGTGTCAGGCAGGAAACCATCAATCAGTAAGGACAGGCACTACAACTATTACCGTCCTTCAGCCCATGGGAACCACAAAAGCAACCTCAAGGCTTCGTATCCCCAGGGCAACACCCCTGATACCGACCCCTACCCTCATACAGTGCACCCAGTGTCTTCAGGGTGAGAATAGAAATACCCTAAAGTTTCAAATGGGAAAGCCTAAGTCATGCTTTCAATTTGATCTTACTAATTGTACATTTGGCCAACAGAATCCTCAAATGTATAGCAGGCGTAATGGATCCAAAGGGGTCATATGTTACCTTCCCCAAACCCTGAGGCTAGACCATTGTGAACCGTGTTTTACCCACAACAGGGTTGGTAGGTGGACCGTCATAACCTTGGTGTATCACAACCAGGCTCCAGCGGATTGTCAGCCCCAGTCAAAGATCTGCTTGTTGAATAATACTATGTATAACTATTGTCTTCAGAATAACCAACTCATTTGTTATAGGCCTGAAACCCCCATTAGACTAAATGTCACCGTATGGGTAGGGTTGGGCTTAGTTTCGAAGCCCAAGGAATCTTACCTATACTTCCTGACGTCTATGGTGGCCCTAAAACAAGGGTCACAGCCCCTCACAGTAATGTTTGACCTTTGCGCAGCTATGGATAAGGTAGCGCAGGTCACATGTGGAAGTCAGGCTTGGATGGAGACATATCAGTCCAATCATAAGTATCTATGCACGAGGAATTTAAATTGGGCATATGGGAACCCTGATCAATTTATCCCGTGCAGAGCACACACTGACTGTACTGGATGGGCTTGTGTTTGTGATTATACTGGAGGGGGGGTACCAAGGTTGCCCCCATCTTTTGGAGTTCCGTAGGATATCTGATAGTAACATAGTATTGTTTCAGGTATCTAGGAACCACCCCCCGTAGGTCAGTTATGGGATTGGAATTGATGGTATGGGTACAGACCCCTCCACATTCATTATGTTGAGTCCAAACCATCCAGGAGGAGGAAGTCAAATCCCTTAGAAAATTGGAAGAACCACTTCCCCTTAGCCCAAAAGCAGTCAACCTTTTTGTAGAAATGGCCAAGGAGGTAGCCAAAGCCCTAACTGTGAAAAATTGCTCTGTGTGCGGAGGTACCAACATGGGAGAACAGTGGCCATGGGAAGCATTGGAAGCTAGCCCTGAAGTTTACAATAATATGTCAAGGGCCGGGAATATCACTCAAAGGACCCGTTTTTCGGTGTTGTCTGGGCCCTGACTACAAACCTGGTGGGCCATAATTGTTTTGCCCGAAATGCCTCTGTGCCGGTAGGGGACCTAATTTGTTTAGGGGTATGGGACCCTTCCCACATAGTTTGGACATCCCCAGCTAATTTGACCCAGCCGAATAAGTTTAATAGCTCCTTACTGATGTTCCTCAATGAGTCCTCCATCATATGGACCGCCCCAAATAACATGTATTGGATTTGTGGCAACTTAGCTTATGAGACATTGCCTATCAATTGGTCAGACTCCTGTGTGTTAGGGTGGATAAAACCATCCTTCTTTCTTTTACCGATCCAATCTAGACAGGTGTTGGGAGTACCTGTCTATGACCCTGTTGGCCCATCCAGAAGAAAGAGCAGTGGACACTGCTTTCTCCAATTTTCCCTGTAAAGAACTTTCAGAGTATGAACAATCCACCTATTGGGGCCCAGAACTTATGGAAAAGCTACATGAGCTGAAGATGGGTCAAGGGGATATCGCACCCCTATTTACATGCTCAACAGAATAATTAGGCTCCAAGCTGTACTAGACCTTGCAGGCCAAAGACTTGATAAATCTCTGAATATTTTGTCCCAAGCTACTGATAAGCGTAGGACTGCCGTATACCAAAACCGGTTGGCTTTAGATTATATTTTGGCTAAGGAGGGTGGGGTATGCAGCAAGTTTAACCTTTCCAATTGTTGTCTTCAAATTGATGAAACTGGGAAAGTCATCAAGCAGCTGACCACTGAAATGAGACAGCTCACGCGTTTCAATGGTCAGGATTGGAAGGGATTTGATTTGGCTTCAATCTTCGGATCATGGTTTCCCAAACTGCCCGGCTTACAAGCTATTGTTGCCCTCATTGGCCTAATTGCTGCAGGTTGTGTTATTTTTGCCCTGCATTCTCCCCATCTTCATGTGCATTATCTCCAATACTATTTCCTTGCTGGTGGGGAAAAAGGCACTACTGCAATCCATATAATATATCTGTCATGCCAAAACACCAATCTGAGTCAAGATGGGAATTGAAAGCAGCCATCGTAGCTCAGTGGTGTCTAGCCAGCTCCCAAGGAACTGGATCACAGGTGGGGGACATCAGCTGTCTGGAGATTCAAGAATGGAATTTAACTACCGGAGAGTGGAACTATTGGTTGAACCATACTAATAACTTTTGGTCAAACGTTTGTTTAGAAAATATTAGTGAAGCCCCTCCTGGAGTACATTGGATTTGTGGGGTGGTAGCCTATAGTACCCTTCCAGTGGGTTGGAAAGGTACATGCACATTAGGAATAGTAAACCCTGCTTTTTTCATGTTACCCCTTGACCAACCACAGGTGCTGGAAGCAGAACATTGGGAGGGAAGACAACTGAAAGCAGACTTTAAAATAGGGAATTGGAGGGACAGTGAATGGCCAGTAGAATGGGTAATCCATTATTATGATCCTGCTACCTGGGCTAGTGATGGAAGTTATGGATACCGTACTCCCATCTACATGTTAAACCGCATTATAAGACTACAGGCTGTAGTAGAGCTCATTGCCAATGAAACAGCTCAATCTCTGCAAACATTGGCAATATAGCAAAGGAAATTTAGGGATGCAATCTATCAAAACTGGCTAGCTTTAGATTATCTCCTGGCAACAGAAGGCGGTGTGTGTACAAAATTCAATTTCAGTAACTGTTGTTTGGAATTTGATGATTTTGGAGAAATCATTGAAAAAAGTACCCGCTGCATGGAAGCAATCGCCCATGTCCCAGTTCACCAATGGAAAGGTTTCGAGTTTGGCCAACTCTTTGGATCCTGGTTTCCCAAACTTCCTGGGCTACAAGCTATTGTGGCACTTCTTGTATTAATAGTGGCTGGATGTGTACTTTTGCCATGTATTCTCCCAATTTTTGTTCGTAGTATTTCTAACAGCCTCTCTATGCTTGTGGAAAAAAGAGCCACGACATAGGCTTTGGCCTTGTGGGAATATGAAAAACTAAGCACGGTGGAAGGAACCACGTCGGCATATGAAACTACACAGTAATCATGAGATTTAGGTGAAGTTTCAAAGGGGGGAATGAGGCAGTATGGAAAATACCTTAAAAAGTATTAACAGAATTAGCAGAAATTACTTTGTTTATATGTTGCAAGCCTTAGGAAAGTTCAGAGAACTTGCTAAATGTATGCTTAATGACCTATGCGCTAGATAACCCTGTAAATGAACATATTGCAAGAGGTGTCTACTGAAAGTAACCGATGGTGTAAGATAATACCCTACCCATATATGGGAGATGTAGTAAGATAACCAATTATGAAAACTTCTCCTTTCTATGTTATGTTTTGCTCTGGTATAGCTAGATAAGAGGAAAGCCTCAGGCGGGGCTGGTGGGAAGCTGGGGTTGCAAAATGTGTAAGTCACACCTTGGACACAGCCCGGGGTTCAGAATTTGACATGCTAATACTCTGAACCTTTGTGCAAATAAATCTGTTTCTCTAACCCTTCGTGGTCTTGTGTCCTGAATTGGTAACAAGATTTTCTACAACGAAGACATGAATAAAGAACATCTTTTCAGTCAAGGTACTCATCAGTTGATATTGGTAGATGTACTGGCAACCATCAGCCATCATAACTTATAGGCATTGATAGCATGATTCTTCATACACAGTATTTCAAGGAATCCAAATTAGTAGCCTTCACAGGATCTTTTGGCAATGATCAAATGCCTGTTTAAACATTTAGTTTCACTGAAGACCTTAGATTTTGAAATTTTGAAAGAAAAAACTTATTCCTTGTTATAAAGCTTCTTTACAATATATATCTTAGTGCATTTATTTTATTTCATATTTATTTACATTTGTATTCAAGGTGACTAATGTTTAAAAATAAAAACAATATAAACTAATAGATTAAAAAGCACCATAAAAAGATATTAAATCATTTATAAATGTTACGTTTAATGAAACATTTGCTATTAGGTACTTTCTGAGAGAGCAAGAAAAAGGGAGGGAGGGGGACGGGGGAAACAGAGAGAGAAAAGGCTGAAAGCAGCTGGAATCTCTCTTCTACAACCTGGGAGTTAGAAGACTGTTGCATTCTGATGGTGAGGGCATCGCTAAAAGGTCTCTCCTGAGGATACAGAATCAGCTGGAAAACAACTTAAATTGTGCTTGGTAACTGGTAAATCACTGGTGATCTTTTAATACAAACCTCATATGATTCCTGTACCTTCTCCAGAGTAGGATCTTAGCTGTTACAACATGTACCAATTACAACTTGCACATATTTTTCATATTTACCAATATATGAGCTCAATTTTTAAATCCAACATTAAATTTTGACCACGAGATAATATCTTATCTTAGAATAGTTGAAAACACATTTTAATGCTGATATTCATTCAGAATGTTTACTATCAATATTGCACAGCTTAAAATTTCTTCACTGATTTACCATCTATAATAAATTTTCTATCAATATGCATGCCTTGTCATGTTTTCTCCATCAAACTTAGCTATCAGGGTCTTCAACATGTAAATTTTCAATTCCATACTCTTTGTTGCATCAGACAATATTTTTTTTTTACATTCATACATTCTTTAATAAACTGGTTGACACAACGGTTTCACGGGAATTGATCCAATAGTAAATACACAATGCTTGGGAATCCTTGATGCTCTCTGAGCTTCCCTAGCCTTTTTGCTTTCTTAGCAAACCCCACTCCTTTTTAGCACTGAAGATGTTACCTATGAGGTAATGAAATGTCTGCAAGCAAACAACCGAGCTCAGAGAGCACCAAGGGCCCCTTAGTTCAACCCTGAGCTATAAATATTCTCTTCTATTGATAACAAGGTACTTTCTTGTGAATTTCCCTTTTTATGATCAAGTTGTTTCATTTTCAAGCATGTAAAGTAATTATGGTAGTATTTAATTATAGCACCTAAAAGAGCTGAATTCTTCTCCCCCCTCCTTTCTGCCCTTCTGATAAGCAGCAGTGACATGGCAATAAAACAATAAACTGATTTATTTGCATCTGTCCAAACATTTAAAGTTAACTCACTTTCTCTTCTAGAGATTTGTGCAGCTTATAGTCTCAATGTGTTCACAGCTATATCTCGATTCTGACCCACCCTCACTCCCTTTGCAGTTAAGTAATTAGTTGCTAGTCTTGTCTCTTTCAGCTGGTAGAAACATGGTTTTTCTCTTTTCTGCCTCTCTTCAGTTTCCACAGAAGCTATCTGTGTCAGGATAAAAAGTACTGTTTTATATCCAGTTGCATTTTCCTTTCTTTGATGTGTATTATAGCAATAAAAACAAACAAACAAAAGAAACAAGAAAAATCTATGCCTGCACCAACTTGTAACGTAATTATTTCATACTATTCCAAGCAGCTTTCATACCACAGGACTAAAACTTATCAGAATTACCATGTTTCCCCGAAAATAAAACCGTCTTATATTTTTTTGAACCCCAAAATAAGCGCTTGGCCTTATTTTCAAGGTGGTCTTATTATTTTGGGGTGCGTCGAGCAAAGCGGGGCTCCTCTTGCCATCTTATCTTATTTCCAGCTCTGTCTCTCTAACCAGAGGAAATTATTATTATTATTAATTGTATTTATATGCCGCCCATCTCCCTAGGGATTCTGGGCAGCTCACAATACATACACAAAACACTCAATAAAACAATCGATATAAATACAATAATAATCTAATTATAAAAGTTAAAATTAAATTAATTAAGATTTGATATTAAAATTTAAAACACTAGGATTTAAACTAAAAATAGTAAAAAGCCCCA
>JANHFM010000704.1:212670-227678 GCA_032468115.1 Grayia smithii | reverse complement strand
GGCAGCCCCATGTAGAGGGCATTGCAGTAGTCTAATTGAGAAGTAACCAGGGCCTGAGTGACTGTGCGGAGGGCATCCCGGTCTAGGAAAGGGCGCAACTGGCGCACCAGGCAAACCTGGGCAAAGGCCCCTCTGGTCACGGCTGTCAATTGATCTTCTAAAGACAGCCGTGTATCCAGGAGGATGCCTAAGTTGCGAACCCTTTCAGAGGGAGCAAGTGACTCCTCTCCCATCGAAAATGATGGGGCCTCTAGTAATGTCCAAGGACATTGACTATTTTCCTACAGAAGGAACAGTGGAATTGGGAATTACCAGAATATTAATGGTGCCAGCTATGGATAATTTTCCCTACAGTTTAATACATATATAAGAGCATAGGCAACAATATGGAGCTCTATGGATACCATTGGTCCATACCAGTAATCTAGATGGTAGTAGTCAATAGTCTCACAGTACTGCCTTCTATGCAGAGTTCAGAGAAATACACTAAGACCACTGCAAGGCCCATTCTCATCAGATTGTTCAGAATGATGCCATGTTGAATAGTATCAAAGCTTCCCACAACTCCAGGACAGCTATTTACATTTCCATCATTTAGTTTCCAGCATAGGTTGTTCATTAGGTTGCTCCTCTAATACCTGACCCTGTTCTATAAATCTATAGATTAGATGAGTTCTTAATTTGATGATGTCAGAACCCTTTCCCTCCCCAGCATATGAAGAGAACTAAACATACAAAGAAATAGATAAAAAGAAATAAATAAAAGTAGTCCTTGACTTAATATAGGGACAATAGGGACTTTCAAATTAATAATGAAGTGGTATGGTTATTGAGATGTCTTGTGACTGCACCCAGTTTGATGGCCTTTTCTCCCACGGTCAATAAATTCATCGCCATGGTTGTTAAGTAAGACATGTGACCACGACTTGTGACTGGCTTCCCTATTGATTTGCTTGTCGGAAGTTGACTGAAAATGTCATGATCATGACAGTGGGACACTGTCTGTTGTAAATACACAATAGTTGCCAAGTGCCTGAGTCACATGCCTGTGCGGAGACTGCAGTGGCCGTAAGTCATTTTTTGCAGCACTATCATTGCTAAATGAATTGTCATAAGTAGGAACTGTCATTAGCAAATGGCTTTGACAGGTGTCTATTCTTAAAGGAATTTTAATTATCTCAAAATTTGCACAGGGCTTTCCTTTTGCTTTGCAAATCGGGGCAGGCTTACCCAGGCAAAGTGCGGATGAGATGAATGTTCTTCTACTTCGCAGGTGTAAGATTTGGCCAGGCAGAACAGCAACAAATTTGACAGCATTTCTGCCTTACAGGCTTAAGAAATTTTTCAACCCCTCGCATTTATGTTGCTTATGACCCCCTTGGGATTCATAAACCAGAAATCTTGGATTAGGCAGCAGTTAGGAAATTTGTGTAAATAATCTTTGGCAAAAAAAGGATAACATTTCTATATTTATTGTAATAGGAACATTTACTTGTTATATTAGTTATTGTTACTTAATTTGCCTTGATTCAGAGACTGGGCTTTATATTAAACTTGCGTGAAGATCTATGAACTGACTCTCCTATCCAAATTATGTGGTCCTCCAAAGCTTTTGGAGAAGTAGAAAAGGTCACTGGAAAAATTGGTACAGCTAGTGTAATTTACTAGGCTTTCTTAAAAGATTATGAAATAAAAACTATATGGTCATAATCCTTAGTATATCCATTTCACGAAGCAGTGCTGTAATATAAAGAGAAATGATATGAAAGCCTGCTAATATTAGAATTTGCAGAAATTTTAAACAATTTTTAAAATGTTTTGACCTAGCTAGAAACTCAGGAAAAATGTCAAAATGCAGGTAGTCCTTGACTTATGATCACAATTGAGCCCAACATTTCTGTAGTTAAGTGAGACATTTGTTAAGTGAGTTTTGCCGCATTTTACGATCTTCCATGCCACAGTTGTTAAGTGAATCACTGCAATTGATAAGTTAGTAACCTGGTTGTTAGGTGAATCTGGCTTCCCCGTTGACTTTGCTTGTCAGAAGGTTGTAAAAGGTGATCACATAACCCTGGGACATAGCAAAAGTCATAAATATGAACCTGTTGCCAAGCATCTGAATTTTGATCACATGGTCATGGGGATGCTGCAATGGTTGTAACTATGAAAAACGGTCATAAGCCACTTTTTTCAGTGCCCTTGAAACTTTGAACGGTCACTAAATCAACTGTTGTAAGTTGATGACTACCTGTAGCACTTTGTGAACTAGAAGAAATAAAAGTCTTCTAGAATTTCTAAATATGAATAAATATTCGGAAGAACGTTGCTAACGTAGAGCTGTAAAACTCATGAAAGGAAGGACTTTACCGAGAGGCCCTGGCCGGAGTTTCTGTTAAATTTTAAAACTTTGACAGGTCCCCTTGGTTTCTTCCACAAGTGAGGGATATACAGCACCCCAGCCCACGTATCAGCCTTCTCATTCAACAGAACAGCGACCTCAGAAAGAATCAATTGACCAGATTCAGGCAAGTTATGAGACTTCATTATGCTTGGGAGGGAAAAGAGTTTTGCATATATAGATGAGTGCCCCTCTTAAAAAGTCTTGGAAACCATTTTATTTTAGATATCAGGGTGGGGGGAGGTTGATAATTTTTTAACTTGAATGCTTTTTTAAGCTTATCGGTTCTGATCCTGAACATTTCAGAAGCAATTTTTTAAATTTAAATTTGGACTAGACTTCATCTAATCAAAAGGTGATTAGATATAATTGGTATTTGATTGACAGGGAAATGCCCCTGTACAGGAAACTACTTTCTGTAATCTTTTTACGTTCAAGGTTAATTCAAAGTAAAATGCTAAGATCTTTCTACTCTTAATAAAGAAAGGATACTATATAAGAGGGATTTTACACTTTCCCCTTTTCTTAGGCACACTTCGTCAGCAACAACCTATTTCATAATTAAAAATGGTATTGATGTCTTGTTTGCTAATGTTAGGTTGAATTTTATTTGTCAGGCTTCAATAACCTTAAGTACAGATCAGACACCAACATCATCGCCACTTCCAGTTGCATCCCAGCCTCAGGTATTTCAGGCTGCCTCTAGCAAACCCTTGCATAGCAGCGGAATCAATGTTAATGCAGCTCCATTCCAGTCCATGCAGACGGTAAGCATTAAATACATTAAAAATGGAGATAACAAAATTTTGGATGTCAGCTTCATTATAATAGTCAATTTTTTTCTAAATACTATTAGTATTTTGTTTTATTTTATTGGTGTCCCACTTTTATTGTTTTATAAATGACTCAAGATGATGAACACTAAACTAGTCTATATTTTTGAAATGTTTATGGAATATCACTTGAATCCTGAGTTTAAAAAATCAACTGATTTTTACTTACTTTCCATCTAGGTATTTAACATGAATGCACCTGTTCCTCCTGTCAGTGAGCCAGAAACTCTAAAGCAACAAAATCAATACCAGACCGGTTACAGCCAGACATTCTCCAATCAGCCCCATCCAGTAGAACAATCAGAACTTCAGCAAGAACAGCAGCTTCAGACAGGTAAAACTGTGAAAAACTGAATGCTTTACTCTCAAAAATGTTTTAAAGAGATGTTGTCTCAATAATTCTTTATTGATGGTGTTTATATAATACATTGTACATATTATGAATAAAGCAGTTCTACAGTATTTGTATGTTTTCACAAGGAAAAATGCTGTGGAATAAATATCAATGTTGATGATTTTATATACCAAACTGAACAAAACCCATATCCTAGCTGGTAAAAGGGAGCCCCTCCCCTCCAAAAAAAACTTTAGGAAACTAAATTGATGAAGTTACAGAGTGCACTCTTTAAATCATGTGAAATGTAGGGACTATTCTACATGTTTAGGGAATTCAGACTGCCATGTTGGATTTAATTCTGCAAACAATCTTTCTTTAGATAGGTAAACATTTACTGTCCTACTTGGTGGCTCTTAAGCAGAGTACATTGGTGAGTTAGCTTGATATTATTTGAGTCTTTAGGAAACTGGAGTATATATTCAAACTTCTTGTACTGTCTTGGTTTTTTTCATTTCAGTGGTTGGCACTTACCATGGTTCCCCGGACCAGTCCCATCAAGTGGCAGGTAACCACCAGCAGCCTCCACAACAGAATACTGGGTTCCCACGTAACGGTCAGCCTTATTATAACAGCCGGGGAGTGTCTCGTGGTGGATCACGCGGCACTCGAGGCTTAATGAATGGATACAGGGGACCAGCCAATGGGTTTAGAGGTAAAAACTTAAAAACCTTTTAAGATTAATTCTGAATGTTTTTCAGAAATGCAGAATATCAACAAGCTTAAGCATTAGAGTAGCATGCTTTAATTTTTTAATAACAAAAAAGTGCAGCATTACATAAACTTTGTAGTAGTTGCTCTGGTGTAATATTAGTGAATAAAAAACAAAGAAGATCATACAAGGGCAAAGTATGAGAAGGAACTAATTACAAGTATTTTGATAAAAGTTTAGTATGATGTATATGAAACTGAAAGTGACTTTCCATCTGTAACCTGCTAAATGGCTGCATCTTTTTCAGGGCTTATTACTTCCTTGGCTTACAAAAGCAAGTCTTTCACTTATACAAACTATGACTCTTGGTGGTATTCTTTATTTTGGTGCCTCAATTTATTAATGCATTTAAATAATTTATAATAAATCTTGCATATAATGGGAAATCTGGAAGACACTGAATGGTGCACAGGAGCCCTGATGCAGTTTAAACAATTATCCGGTAATTTTATGTTAAAAGGTTAAGTATGGTATAGATGAAAGAAGAATTTATTTTCAATCTAATATTGAATGGTGAAGTTCTAGTGTATTCCATTTGTAAGGAAATTCTCCATGATCATATTTATAAAATTTACAAGCAGGAATCAGCATATTTATTCCTCCTTCCTAGGAGCCATGGTGGCGCAGTGGTTAGAATGCAGTACTGCAGGCTACTTCCACTAATCACCGACTGCCAGCAGTTTGACAGTTCGGGTCTCACTGACTCAAGGTTGACTCAGCCTTCCATCCTTCCGAGGTCGGTAAAATGAGGACCCAGATTGTTGGGGGCAATATGCTGACTCTGTAAACCCCTTAAAGAGGGCTGTAAAGCATTGTGAAGCAGTATTTAAGTCTTAAGTACTATTGTGATGCTTTCTAAGAATGCTCAGTAAGATTCTTTGTGCACAGAATGCTATTTCTGAATATATCATAAATATATTCATGTATATTTCATAAAATAATCCTATCTAGTAATTGTTTTTTCCTGATTTTAGGAGGATATGATGGCTACCGTCCTTCATTTTCCAACACTCCAAATAGTGGTTACACCCAGGCACAGTTTAATGCTCCACGAGACTATCCCAATTACCAGCGAGTAAGTGTACTCAACTATGACCTTTTGAATGTAGATTATATAGGAGATAAAATATGTTTTTATATCTGTTTGTGAAGATATATTGGATCTAACATTAATTAAATAAAAATTAATTTCAGATCACGTTTTAACTTTTAAAGTTGAAAGTACTCTGGGATTCATTTCATCCCTGAGCTACAAATATTCTCTTTTGTTGTTACCCTGCTTTATTAGATTATGTTGTTGTTGTTGTTGAAGTCATGTCTGATTTATTGTAACCCCATGGACAACGTTCCTCCAGGCCTTCCTCTCCTATACCATCCTCTGTACATTATTTCCTGTAAAAGGACTTTCATAGCCAACTGCTTAGCCACAAAACAAAATCATCCAAAATAAGTTAATTCTTGGTTGACTTTCTAAATTCATTGAAATATCAGTTTGTAAATATGTATTTTAATCCCCCTCATACCCAATTGCTTGACAAGTATCTTATGAGTATACTGAATGTTAATGGCAATTAGCAAAGAGAGAAAAGAATCTTGAAATGAAATTCAAAGCCTTTCTAAGTCTTGATTTTTTTTGTTGTTTCATCGTTGCCATTGCTTAAACGTTTTTTTCTAAAATACTGGACTTTTATATTTTACTTTTTCATTACTGATTGGTCTTTTTATTTCAGGATGGATATCAACAGAATTTCAAACGTGGCTCTGGACAAAGTGGCCCTCGGGGAGCCCCTCGAGGTAATATTAAATAATGGAATTATGATTTGAATATTTATAGAGATTCTGGAGTTGTGTATCTTCAGATATTTCCATTCAAGTTTCTTTAATAGTTGCAGTTTATGGTTGTTAATTTATTTTTTCAACTGTATATTCCCCTTCCATGCTGTTTGTTTAGAATTATTGTTTCATTGTTGCCATTAGTGTGGAAATAGTATATTTTTTGTTGGGGACTGACCATTCTGAAAAAAAAGTTTCAATCCTCTCTCTTGGCAATAATTTGCATTTTGTTGCTGGACTACACAGAACTATAAACAAGCCAATTAGAATTGTATACCATATCATTGACTGTAGTATTTTATCATCCCATTCAAATATTACCTGAAAAAAAGTTTAGGGTAGGATTGTGTCTATGGGGTAAAGAACTTTTAGGGCATATTTAAGGTTTTGGTATGAGATTGTGCATTATTTTGTACATTCAGGGCATTGCTTCTGTACATCTCAAGTCTGTTTCATTGTTGAGAAAGCAAAACAGTGGGTAATATTTTCAAGAATTAAACTTAAGGGTTTATGTAGAAATAAATGCTCATTCTGAAAATCTAAGTCTCAGTCCCAAAATAAATCATTATTTTTATTTTCTAGGTCGTGGAGGGCCCCCAAGACCCAACAGGGGAATGCCTCAAATGAATGCTCAGCAAGTGAATTAATCTAATACTCAAGATTACTTTTAAAACGCCAAAAACACTGGCCAGTGTACTATATACATGTTACCAGAAGAGTTATCTCTGTTTTCCTTTATAGGAAGTTCATAGTAAAGGGATTATTTTCATTGCCCATAAAGACACGACTACAGTTGTCAGCTTTATATTACCCGGATATGGAAAGAAATGCCGTTTGCGCTGCATGTTCTGTCCTAAGCGTCACCTTGAGCCTTGCACATGAGACCAGACCCTTGCTTTGATTTAAAACAAAATGGCAGTTTCAGAGTAAAGAAAATGTCTATAGTTAATTGAACAGGCAGAAATAATCCAACTGACTTCATTGATGTCATATAGTTCTGCAGCAAATTTGGATAAGAATCTGTAAACCCATAAACGTTTTATTCAGACAGTTGATATATTTAAACTTTTACATTAAAAAGAAGGAAGAAGTGAAGTGTGGCTTAACAGAACAACAACTACATTTCAGCTTTTTCTGTTTCATTGAAGCGCCTGAATATTTACATGCATAATAAAGAGCCCTGACTAGATATTAAACTGGTGAACAGCTTAGGCACACCCTTAGCTACAGCACTTTTTTTATTAGTCTGACTTGCTGTGGTAAAGGGATGCATTAATTGTTTTGTGTATCTGTTGATCTAATTGTGTAAACCCAAAATTAAGCTTTGATTGGCACTTTAAAATTTTGTGTAAGAAATAGAAGATATAATCTGGACAGCCACTTGTGTTTTCAAATGTGAAGTGTTGAAAGAGATCTCTCCTGAACACATTTCCTGGATAGCAATGCCGTTTGTAAGGATTGGTATTCCTTATCATTCCTTATGATTTGCACATTGTCTGTCATTAATATTTAAAATTGCTGTATTACCACCTTAATAACTGATGCTGGTACTGATGGAAATTAATGGGTATGCATACTACATGTCACATGTCTTTTTCCCCCTGAAGCTTAAAAGATTGTGAGAAATCTCAAATCCCTGCTGGTGCCCTTTAAATTGCTCTTTTTTGAAAAGCACCAGTAAACGTTTTGATCCATTTCCCCTTTTAAGGGAAATTACAGCCAGCAGTTACAGATCCAAGCGAGATAAATAAACATGTTTATATTAAAAAAAAACCTGTATTCCTTAACATATCTTCAATGACTAATGAAAACTCCACAAGCACATTCTTTGAACAGTTTTTTTTTTCATTCTCAACTCTTAAAGATGATTCCCAACCCAGAAGTTTGTAAGATATTTATCCAGTAACGTATTTATCCAGTAAGGACATGCATTTATCTGATTTGTTACAATCATCAGGTTCAATGTTGTCAATTTATCTTATATGGGTTGTAAAAGTTTTGAACAAGCAGTAAGAATTGCATGCATGGTACTTAATGCATCTTTTGAAACCTCCTACACAAGAATTCATGAATTAGTTCAAAGCGTAATTAGAAGAGTGCTTCTATGGACAGAGCCAGTAGTAATGCTAATTAATCACATTGGGATTATAGAGTTACTGCGGGGTTTTTTAGGTTAGCAAGTACTGTTCTTTCTGTTTAGCTGACAACTTTCCCTGATTCTATATATATGGTTACAAAAAGCAGACTCCTCAGTTATGATAATTAAGTTAATTCTTTGAGAAATTTCTATATTATTAGTATTAGCAGGTACTGTTAATGAAAAAGATCTTAATGGAAAATAACTTCAAATATAGTACCAGAAGCCAAAGATGAATTGGAAACCAAACAAATATGTGATGAATTTTTTTTTTTTAAATCAAGATTACCCAATGTGATATAAACAAGCTGCTGTGCATACAAATTTGTCAATAACTTACCTGTTTACATAAAATAAGCAACTCTTGCTAGCTTTAGATTGGGAAATGAGGCATACAACAAAATTAAACTTACTCTTGGAACATTGCTTTCAAGGCAGATTTAAAGCCACAAATGTCCTTCCTTAAACTAAACAAAGAGTATTTAGAATTGCAAGATTGTTTCATAGCACAGAATTTGGTGTCAGAATCAAGTAATTTGTAAACAAAATTGAGATGACCTTTTTAAAGGACTAGTTTTATCTATTGACTTTCATGACAAGCTAGCAATATTGAATATAGCATTTGAATTTAAACAAACCCAACTATAATTTTTAGAAAACTAGAATTAATTCCCTAAATATTAGAAGATACATTGTGTTCTCAGATTAATTCAGCACGATCAATAAATTATGAGCATGAGCCCTGCTTGGTTCTGTTCTCAGTCTAACTGTAGCCTACTTTATGTTTCTCTAGGTGAAAAAGTGAAACATAGAAGTAGTCATTCCACTGTTACAGCTTGGAGAAAATCCAAATATTAAAACTGCCCTGTTTCTGGTGGAAAAGCTACAGGTCATTTATGGGTAGTGAAAAAGATTTGCCAGGGATAGGCTTCATGAGCTTTATCTCCTGTTTTCATTGGTGACAAAGAAGCCTTATTTTGTGTCAGTTATTTATTTTCATGCATGCAGGAATTTGCAGAGTCCCAATTTAGCTTGTAACAATCCAAATCTTTTTTTTTTTTGGCCGCCTATTCATGGAGAATACCTAAATTAATCCCTGCAGCTTTCATGGTAAAGTTTTTCAGAAGTGGTTTGTCATTGCTTCCTTCTTAGGGCTGAGAAAAATTAACTGGCCCAAGGGCAGCAATTTGGCTATGTGCCCAAAGCAGGACAGAAACTCGCCTCCCAGTTTTTAACTTGATGCCTTAACCACTACATCAAACTGGCTTTCAAAATCTTTATTACAAGAAGGCAAATAGTGCAGTTTCTGGTCTTATGCTGTACAGCAATGGGGTTATGGGGGTTATGTTTGTAAGTGTGTGACTAGTGTGTATTGCTCATTCATCTACCTGTCATTGCTTGTCTCTCCTATAGGGAGGGGAGGTAGTGATGAGGGAGAAAAAGTAGCACTGCCTCCACTGTGCTTCATATTGCTACTCTTCTCTTTTCTTTGGCTTTCTTACCAGTAGTGCCACCTTTACCGTCTTCCTCATCTACTATCTACCCATTTTTTCTCATTTTCATTGGGTGTCCTGATGCTGTCAATTATAATTTACATGTTATAAAACTGGTACAGGAAAAAAAACCCTGAATGTATGTTTTGAATGTAGCTAAGCTGCTTCAACAGCTTTCTCCAACCTAGTCTCAAGTGGAAATGAAGGACATTGCAGGATGTTGCTTCAAATCCATTTGGGCTGGCCAGTTGGAAACATTGTCATTGGGCCAAGTTCTAATTTCCTCCTACACTAATGGTAACATTCATATAAATTAGAAGCCCATTTGTACAAAATTTCACAAGAGATCAGTAGAGGCTAAATTCGTATGTAAACCTGAAGTCTCATCTAGTAATGCATGTAACCTAACATAACCAGATGGCAATCACTGGAGGAAAACCTATTGAAACATAAATTTTTAATTGGGTAACAAAATGTTTTTGTATTACTTTTTCACTACTTTATATAATCATTCAAATTTCTGTGTTCAGTATTATCAGTTTATTATCCTTTTAGTCTTTTTCATAAGTAAGCCAAACAGCACATGTTGAAATTGTGGGCTTTTACTGTATATGAACAGTGTTAAATGAAGCATACCATTATAGACATTGAAGCTAATGTATTATTTTGAATGTTAGGTTGTTAGAAAAATGAATTTAAAACATGTTAAATCTTCAATATATACATCAAGTATGAATAGGACAAATTTGGCTTGATGTGAAATTACATCAAGTATGAGTTTTTTTACTTCAAACTGTAAGATGTTTGAGTTGATGCCCAATGGGTTGCATCTGAGTGCATTTTAAAAATACTGCTGATATTGTTCTACTGAAGTATTAATGGTGGCAAATAGCCTTCAGACACACTGATGATTGACAGCTGCATTTTTATAAAATTGCTCCCGATAATTCAATTGTTGGTTCGCATTTGTTTTTCTTACATATAGTTATATTTAAATAACTATAACTATTTTCTTTGTTCTAAACATTGCTTTTGCAGTTTTCACACTGGTTTAGAACTGTTAAACTCATGTATTAACTACATTTAAAATATGAAAGCCTGTTTATGTGAGAATGTGTTCAAAACCAAATTCATAATACAGACCTATGCAAATATTGTGAGTTTTAAAACTTACAAATTTGAAATTGGTGATTGAGGTAGATATTTTTGTCCAAAACTGGAATTAGTGCCTATACAGTTGTACTCTTTTGATTGCAGATCTAACTGGAAAACAATTGCCTTTTAGTATTCCAGTGAAATATGACATTTTTTCTATCTTTTATGGCAAAATGTGATTCCCTCCCCCCCAAATTTGAGTAACCTTAAGATCATTATGTTTTATTTTTATATGGACATCACTAGCACTGGTAATTTTACATTAGGTTGTTGTCCAAATACATTCTGCTTAGCATGTGTAATTTATCGTCCAAGGTAACAGAATGAATTGTGGCTGGCTTTAAATATGATGTATATGTATAAAATCAAACATGCAGATTTCTACCTGCTTAACATAGTTAAATTGGGTTGCAATTGTGTGTACATTTTAACTGCGGAAAACTGGACTGTGAGTATGCTTTTAAATAACAAATATAAAATGGGTACCATTTAAAAATGTGATGCTGAGATAGAATTGCACAACATGAAGATTTTAAACTGCATCTGAAAAGGAATGGTTTTAACTATCTTTATAACTGTCTTAAGGGATTTTTATCAAGCAATAGCTACTGTCTTGAATATTACAAAATGCATTTAATGCAGTGAACTCAGAAGATTGAAGGACATTTAGCCTGATGACCCACAATGATTTTGCAGGTGAAAGAGATTGATACAGGGTGTGGATTAACTGCTTCTACAGTTTTGGATCAGCATCAGATTTTCTCCAGATGGCTTAAAAGTAGATATACATTTTTTATTCTTTCAGGGTATTTCTATCTGAAGAGAGAAGCCATGTTGTCTCCCTGAGAGAAGTTGTCAATTTACACCTTACATGAGGAAGACGCTTTGGATTCACTGTGTTCAAATAAGTTAACACTTATAGCAATGCCTTAATTAGTACCTTAGTGTAAAATTTACTCTCATATCAAGATAATCTGACTACTGAAAAATCAGGCCATTATTGCTAAATTTTGGCAAAATACTGGAAACAATATGATTTGCTTGCTCATTTATGGGTTGATCTTTCTATGCCTCCTCAAATCTGAGAATCTTATCCACGTATCCCGTATTACACACTTGTAACATTAATAATTACTGTGTTAATGTGTTTTGATGTTAATTGTTGGCCTTGAAATGACATGACCGACATAATAAACAGTTGCTGTAAAGGCAGCAGCATCAACTAACAATGCCAGCTCCATCACTTAACTCTTTCAGTGCATAATGCAAACACGCAGCTTCCAGATAATGTATTCATTTTTGGTTCTCTTACAGATCTGCTTATGATAAATTTTACCATCACATTTCTCATTAAGTGGATAAAATATTTCAAAGGCAACCAACATGGATTTTATAATCCACATCAAAATGATATATGCTAAGAGAACTTCATATAAAACAAAATTCTGTTAATTGTTTATAGTCCAAAGTATATAGAGCAACTAACATATTTGATTGGTATTTTTTTCAAGTACAGGTAGAATTTCTACCTACTTTGCTGACATGACTTGTCTCCGTGAAAAGCCAAAGAAGGTATTGCAGAACTCAAGGCTGGGATAAGGTATAAGGAGGCATTCGGGTGTATGGGGAGACAACCAATCAAATGTTGGTTTAGGAAAGATTTGGGTTCTGATCAAGTGCTCATCCAGTTAAAAAGCATTCTACAATAGCAAAAGTTTTAAGGTGTTGATTTTTTGTTACTCGATACAATGGCAAGTTAAGCTAGGCCTTGGAAATCTAGTTAAAAAGGATCCCAGATTAAGTACCGGAGCTGGTAGCCTATAAATGCTATCCTTGCACCCCTAAATTTTCACTAATACTACAAATATTTCAATATCCTTAGAACTTGAAGGACTATTGCCTATTAAGTTATTAAAACATGTAATAAAACTCAGACATAGCCCATTATAAAACATTGCTTGTTTTTTCCTGTTATTTGGTCTATTACTTGGTTGAAACAATCGGTTTACCTTTGTTCATTTTCTGACAGGTGGCCACACTTTCAAATCTCTAGGTACAATCTTATTTTTGCTTTTGAAGAAAGCTGCTCTGACAATTCAGATATTTGAAGACTGCTTCCTATCCTCAGTAGCTGTTCTAAAAGTTAAACCTTTATCCATTTTAGCCATTGGCTTCCATGCTTTCCATTTTGGTAGCCATGCTTTGAACTTGCTCCGGATTTTCATTGTCTTTGTAACTACGTGCCTACATTGAGAACAGTATTTCAAATAGGATCTGATCAGGGCAAGTAGAATAGAACATTTGCTTCCTGTTATATGGATTCAATACTCCCATTAATGCAAGTAGCATTTATTTTTATCAGCTGCATACACTGCAGCTTCATGTTTTAATCTGACAAGAACATTCAAATTCATGTGTGAGACTGTTAAACAAGGCCTCCCCTCATCCTCTACTTGAGGCTTCCATTTGTTCATTTCAGTTGTAGTTATATTTCTCAATTTAAAAAAAAACCCAGTAAAGGGCATATGATTATATAGAGAAAAAAACTAAAAGAAAAAATCCATATAACTGCAAACAACTTAGTCCTTAAGCTTATAATTAAATCTAGACTGTTATGTCATTTTAAGAAAAAAAAAGACTGCAAAAATATCCTGAACTAGCACTTCTATATCAAGAGAATATGAGCCAAAACATCTTGAGATGACAGATTTTATATTCTAGGAAAACAAATGGATATCACATTAAGATACTTGTATTATTTCTTCCCAAAGTTGTATAGATTTATGTAATAATTGAAGTCAAGTAAAGCGGACGACCAGATACGACTGCACAAAAATGAAAATTATGCAACATAAAATATTGTCTAACCTTTTGAAAAATATATATGAAATATTTCTAATGAGTTTCATGTTTAAATATTAAGTATATTGCATTTTTTTAACATCTGGGCTCATTGATACTCCAAAACTGCATATTCCAGTTCTTCATTCCACAATTCAGATATATAATTTTCATTTTAATTTCTTAAAAAATTGGTTTTCATTCAAATGCTGCATCTCTTAAGTATCTCTAATGTATCTTGGAAGCTCCTACTCTACTGTTTAGTTAACGTATTTCTATTGTATATACTGCCAAGTGAATATTGTAGTTAAGTTTATCAAACTATACTGTCCACTGCACTTGCATGACTTAAGTTACAAACAGGAAATGTAGACATACTAAATTATTGATATTCCTCCAGCAATATAGGTTCAATAATCCTGTTATCCAATCTCAATTGGAAAACGTAATTTGGAATTTCATGTGGATCAGGGACCTTTGTTGGTTTCCTAGGTTGCAGTGCCTCTTGTGATTTCTTGTAATGCCAGTGGTTGTGTCAATCTATTAACTTACGAGAGATTTCTTTCAGTATTTCCCAGGGCTTCTCTATTACATTTCATCTTACTACCTGTAGCCCATTACTGAAGCCTGAATCAACCATTGTCCATTTTTCTCTTTAAAAAATTAGTCACATGCTTTGTGTCATTTACAAATGCCACTCAAAAATGTTTTCGAGGGGCATAGAAGCTTAGCAAAATAACGAGTTGGAAGCTACCTTGGAGGTCTTCTAGTCCAACCCCCTGCTTAGGCCATTTCAGATAAATGTTGTCCAATCTCATAAAAACTCAGTGTTGGAACATTCACAACTTCTAGAGGCAAGTTGTTCCACTGATTAGTTCTAATAGGACATTTCTTAGTTCTAGCTTGCTTCTCCTCGATTAGTTTCCATCCATTGCTTCTTGTCTTGCCTTCAGGTGCTTTGGAGAATAGTTGATTCCCTCTTCTTGGTGGCAACTTAGATCTTAATTAAAACAACATGTACGGGAAGTGGCTGAATGATATACCGTCCATTTAGAGGGAATCGTCATCCTCCAATCATACTGCGCAGAACAAGATGAGCTGCCGGGATACAGCAAAAAGCTGCTCTATGCAAATTAAATCCGCGCATGAGAGACCGCCACAACCTGAAACGCGCGTCTCTGCAAAGAAGCCTCGCTTAGAGTCGATAGTCCA
>JANHFM010000704.1:122004-135786 GCA_032468115.1 Grayia smithii | reverse complement strand
GGGGTGGGAAATTAAGGTTTGGGGGGGTGAAGGAAGGACAGAAATGAATTAAAGCTTTGTTGGAGGGACAAGGGAAATTAAGCCTTTTTCGATGAAATAAATTGTTACTAATTTTTTGTGGGGAGGAGGGAGGAGGGAAGAGGGAAATGAAACTTTTTTTTTGGAGGGCATAGGGAAATAAAAGGGTGGTTTTTTTGGGGGCAGGGAAGCACTCCTTTGTACACTGGAGGCTCTGGGGTCTGGAACAGACTGCATGCCATTTGCAAGACTGCCATGGGCAAAAGGCACAATCTTGCCACTTTGGCTTGACTGCAGTCGTGAGGGTAGCTTGGCACTGCTGTAACACAGACCGAGAGGGAATGTCTGTCACGTGGTGCTCTTGCTCTGTCCATGCTGTGTCAGCACCGAGCAATTCTCTCTGCTGCAGGCAAGCTAAGGTGACAAACTCGTGCAGGATTACTTGTGAGTCGTTAGTTTGGAATTTTATGGTGATTAGTGATTACATTTTTATTATTATTATCTCTTTTATTCATTAAACATGAAACTCAGTCAGCTGAACATTAAAAAATGCATCACAAATACCATTGACTGGTGTTAATGGTTGATACGGGTTGCTGCCAGCATCCTAGATATCAGCCAAGTACCTTCTTAAAATGTACGAGGTTCAAAGTAGCACAGTTTTTTGCAGTTCCGCTGGTGTTATTTGTTGATCTATCTTATAACATTCTTGGACATGGTACCAAGTGCCTTGATGACAATGGGTATCACAGTTAAATGTTTCATCCATAGCCGTGTATGGCCAGGTCGCAATATTTTATGATTTTTTCCAGATCTTTTTCTTCGACTCTGGCATCTCCTGGTACTGTGATGTCAATAAATTGTAAGTTTCGGTTTTCAACAACTGTGATATCTGGCATGTTGTGTTCCAAATGATGATCTGTCTGTATTAGAAAGTCCCACAAGGTCTTTATCTTCTCATTTTCTATAACTTTTTCTTTTTTTTTTATATTCCCATGACTTATTGGATACAGGTAAGTCATATTTTTTACATAATGACCAGTGGATTAATTTAGCAGCTTGGTCGTGTCTACCTTTGTAATCAGTTTGTGCGATTTTGCTGCATTCACATATTAAATGTGAAACAGTTTCGACTTTGTGGATTTTTGTATCTTTGCTTTCATGGCATTAGTTTGTAGTGCTTGTTCTTGAGCAGCGAGTATTAAACTTCCATTTCCTTCTTGATGGTTCCCATCTTAAGCCATGCCCATGTAAAATTGTCATCACATTTTCCTTCAATGTTTTTAAAGTGATGTCCATGTAAAGCTTTGGTTTTCCATCTATTTAATCTGTCATCCAGCTGTTTTTCCTTATATTATGCCTTTCTTTCTGTTGTTTTTATAATGTTCTCTATTTTCACAGCAATTTTTCTGTACTTTGGTTCACATTATCATTCAAACAATTATTATTATTATTATATCTTTTATTCATTAAATATGAAACTCAGTCAACTGAACATTCAAAAATGCATCACAAATACTATTGACTGGTGCTAATGGTTGATATGGGTTGCTACCAGCATCCTAGATTTCTATTATTATTATTATTATTACTCAATTTAAATCATTTTCTGTGCACTTGACTTTTTACCATGTGCATGGGTTTAATAAGTTCATATTTTAGAAGGAATATATGTTCATACTGCTATTTATATGCTTAATGCAATTCATTCATTCGTTCATTCATTCATTCATTTGTTCGTTCATTCATTCATCCGTTAGTATAGCACCAGCTCTTTATGATACATGCAGGTATCCTGTCATAATCATGACTGGCAGCCACCGATAGTTGACAGTGCAATTAAGATTGCACTGGGAAAGAGCAACAAAGATGATTAGGGGACTGGAGGCTAAAACTTATAAAGTACTGTGACAGGGATTGGGTATGGCCAGTCATGAAAAGAAGAACTAGGGGGTGACATGATAAAGTCTTCCAATAATTAAGGGGCTGCCACAAAGAAAAGGGAGTCAAACTATTTTCCAAAGCACCAGAAGGCAAAACAAGAAACAATGGATGGAAACTAATCAAGGAGAGAAGCAATCTAAAAATAAGGAGAAATTTCCAAATGGTGAGATCAATTAACCAGTGGAATGGATTGCCTTCAGAAGTTGTGGTTGCTCCACCATTTGAGCAACCACAACTTTTAAGATTGGACAACTACTTGTCTGGAATGATATAGGGCTGTGATGGTGAGCCTATGCACACAGCGTCTTCTCTGTGGGCAAACAAGCCATCACCCAGTTCAGGTCCGCCACACATGCGTGTGCGACTCCCACAGGTCAGCTGGTCGTTGGGTCTCTGGTGCGCATGCGTGGGGGCGGGGTGCATGCAGGAGAGCTGAACATGTATGCACATGGGGCGGGGGCACATAGGGGGCCGTGCACACATGCATGGGGCCAGGGTGCCTGCGGAGAGTGCACACGCATGTGCGGGGGGGCACATGAGTGGGAACCGTGCATGCATTGCATTTTGGGGTTCGGGCACGTGGACGTGCTTTGGGCACTCAGTCCGGAAAGGTTTAGCCATCACTGATATAGGATGTCCTGTTTGAACAAGGATTTGGAAAAGCAGACTTCCAAGGTCCCATCCAACTCTGTTAGTCTATTGTTCTGTTAAAGTTTTACTGTTCGTGAATTTAGCCAAATACTTTTAAAAATCAGTAGCCGCTGATTCAATTTGTGGAAATGGATTTTATACTTTTAATTATCCATAAATTTCTCCAGACATGCTTACCATTCTGCTTAATATATAACTCCCTGGTGAGGTACGTTGGCTGAAAGTGAGTTAAGTAAAATAAATAAGTTAAAGAAAGCATACAGAGCATGGCTTCATGAATTGCTTACAAACTGCTTGGCCACAGAGGGCATATTTACTTTCTTCTGCGTAACAAACTAATATGCTATGTACGTGTGTTTCTGCTTTGTGTGCGTGTGTGCCCTGAGAACTATTGAGAAGGCTGCACACATTCTGCACTGGGTCACGTGACCAGAAAAGTGGGGGATTAAAGTAAAACAGCAGCATTTCTGAGTTACTGTTTCCAGCTGCTTCTAACATATAGTAATGCACTGGGGGATATTTTTTCCCCTAGATTTCTTTTCTCGGCAGTTCCAATCAAGTTGAGCCTATTAAAAAAAACATGCACAATCATTGTTTTGCATGCTTCTGTCATAGATAATTTGTCCCGTTCTGTTCTGATTTGGGAGATTTTTCCTACTGGTAGACAAATAGCCAGAGGGAAGCTCTTTTATATAATTTTCTTCCAATATTTTGTTGGATTGGAAAGAATAAAAATATTGGTCCTGATGCAGACTCTTCAAGATGAGAGTGGTTATGTCCATCTATTGCAAGAACTGTTCACTTAATCCCATTCTCTGATTTCTGTTATTTAATCATTACCAATTTTTTTTTTTATTTTTGTTTGATCAAGAATTTTTTAATATTTGGTTAAAGCTTCTTCAAAATCCAAGTCAACTATTCTTTCAAGGTCATCCCTCTGTACATTTCTTTACACTCCCAAAAAACCTCTAAAGGCTATTGCGGCCTAATTTTACCTCACAGAAGCTACATTAATGCTCTTTCTATGTGCCTGATCATTTCACTTTTAAAAATACTGTCCTTCAATTTTCTTGAACAAATTGTGATTTATCTTTGGGGGTCACATGTGGTCCAGTGGTGAAATTCAAATTTTTTTACTACTGGTTCTGTGGGCGTGGCTTGGTGGGCGTGGTGTGGCTTGGTGGGCGTGGCAGGGGAAGGAAGGATACTGGAAAATTTCCATTCCCACTCCACTGCAGGGGAAGGATATTGCAAAATCTCCATTCTCACCGCACTTTGGACCAGCCAGAGGTGGCATTTGCAGGTTCTCTGAACTACTTAAAATTTCTGCTACCAGTTCTCCAGAACCTGTTAGAACCTGCTGGATTTCATTCCTGATGTGGTCATTCACAATAACTCCAAGGAGGAGCTTGTCCCATTTTAGATTATTATTTTTTGGTTTGGTAGTTTTGATTGCCAAGAAAAATGCTAAAGTTTATAAATCAACAGATCATGTGCCTTCAGAAATAATACTGACACAGTTCCCATTACAAACAAATCAGTCTTCTGGAATATACATATAAAATATATTTTAAAACAGCAGCCTTAATATTAGAATATATTGTGATTAAATGTAGGTGTAATAGTAAAACAATTGAACCTACTTCAATTGTCGAGGTTCACAATCCAATCCAGGTAATAGCAGCCTAGCTGTCTGTCGGATATCATCACTGTCTACAGTTAAACTGCGCCGGTGCTCAGCATAGGTTATAGCTACTCGCATCCATTCCATCAGAGGGGGCAGAAGCATGAATGGCCTGGAGAAAAAATAAGACATCCACCACATCTCATGTTAAGATCCATTTTATCTAGGAATATTAATCATGTATCATACAACTTCTTCAAAACCCAAACTTTCTTATTTCAAAATAACTTTACTTAATTATATCAGTGGTATCTACTTTGAAGTAATCATGTCCTCTTTAGTAAACATGGTCACACAGAACACATTGGCTAGGATATAAAGTAATTAATGGGTGACCTACTTTATATTTCTTTTTGCATATAATGAATAACATGCCAAAGTGCCATAAAAACTGGAATATGGCCTCTAGGACATCTTCCAAACTTGCCATTGAAGGGAAGAGGGATAAGTAACATTGTCAAGAAAGAACATAACAATTCTGCTCCCTTTTATTAGTCTTACATTCACTGTGTTTCTCGATGGGAGAAGTATATGCACATAATCTTTGATTTACAACTGTAATTGAGCCTGGAATTATAGTCCTAAATCATGCCAGTTGTTAAGTGGGTCACCATATGACCACACCCAATTTTGCAATCTTTTTTGGGGCATCATTAGTAAGCACAATGGTTGTTGTGCAAACCCATTGTCTGCAATAGGTGTTTTTTTGCCAGAAACAGGAACGAAACATGGTTGTTGGTAAAAAATGTTCTAAAACATGATCAAGTGACCAAAGGATGCTGCAAATAGCGATAAATGTGGGCCAACTGCTGAGAGTCCAAAATATGAGTCCAAAATATGATCAGGTGACTATGTGGGTGGTTGTTGGGAGAATTTAGAATCTGGGTCATAAGTAACCATGTGAAGGTCCATTGTTACTTCAAAGGATGATTAAGCGACCAGCCATAAGTTGAGGACCATCTGTTCTCTGGGAAACAAATCAGAAAAGTCTCATGTGGACATGTTTGAAGTTCTTGCCCACTTCCCCATAACTTTGTCTCCATGGTCATTTCATACACTTTTCAACAATCAAATATATTTCACTACAATCAAATATATTTTTCCAGATGCAAAACAATTTCACACAGGATGCCTCATGCATCAGATTTCTGCAACTTGACAATCATCCAAATGCGTGAACTTTAACTTCCAGAATTTTAGTTTGCATGACCACTGCTGAACATTCTGGAAGCTGAAGTTCACACATCTGGATGGTGCTCCAATTGTAAAAAGCAGAAAATCGGATATCTACTTCACAGCGAACTGAGGTAGCAAGTGATGAGAATGTGCTACAAGCTGGGAGTTCACGTAATCTGTTTAAAGTATTGCTTCAGCCATTAAGTCAGTAGCTAGCCAAAGGCAAGTCAACTCTTTAAAAAAGAAACTCTTTGATTCATTTTTTTACAGAACTGTGGTAAACATTATTCAGTGTTGAGACTCTTCAATACCTTTAATTTTTCTCTGAACTCTGAACATCCATAAAAACCCATTTGTGACAGTATATATAAAAATGAGTGGGCTATTAAGAAAATAAGCTGATAGCATGAAAGACAAATCACATTAAAAATAATGATGAATAATAACATCTATGACTGGAGCTCTCTTTTTAAGCCTTTCAGCCTTTCAACTTTCTGCTCATCAGGAGCCTACCATTTACCATTTTGCCACAAGAAAGGCATGTTTTGTTCAAATCTGCTTTTTGAAAGCGAAGTGTGGCTTCTGCCGGTTAGACATTCAACTAATCAAGTTAATCTTTTTGACTCATGCTTTTCCAGCACAACTGTACCAGTCATTTTGTTCAAAGTATTGCCACTGCCATTACAACAAAAACAGTATACGTCTATTTAGTTCCATTTATTTTTCCACCATCCATCTAGGCAGCAACATCAAGATGACAGCATAATAATGAAAAGGTAGACTGTAAATTAGAAGTAGGTTATAATAGCACAAACACACACCATCCTGAAAGAAGATAATGGCAAGCCCCTTTCATTTTGTTTCCAAGAAAATTGGTTTATGTATCTAATGCACAACTAGGAATCAAGTTCTATCCACAGTGAAAAAGTATAAGGTTTTGGAGGAGGAGCTGAGACAGCAACCCATAAACAGTGCTGTATGACTTATAACAACCTCACAAATAACAAACCAATTGATTTAAAAACAGGTCTCCCATCTTTTAATCAAAAAAAGATTCTTGTGGTGGTTTCAAAGAACCACAAGTGATTCTTTTCTTTTTTAAAATG
The DNA here is from genome assembly GCA_032468115.1 of Grayia smithii. Classification (NCBI taxonomy): domain Eukaryota; kingdom Metazoa; phylum Chordata; class Lepidosauria; order Squamata; family Grayiidae; genus Grayia; species Grayia smithii. The sequence continues at coordinate 129,207 of JANHFM010000704.1, read as the reverse complement.
TTTTTTATTTTTCAAAATAAAAACATTCTAACTTTCCTTACACAGTGCGTTGTATGGGTTTAAATATCTCTGTGTGCCAACCTTCAACATTTACAACTTCATTCACTTAGATATAATTCTCTAATCTTAAAATTATAGTGTATTAAACAATTAAACATTATAAGCTTATTCATTTTTCCTCTTAACATGTCTTCTAGTAAAAATACAATAATAATAGCATTACACATAATTATCCTCCTCATCCTAATACTAACAATTATCATCTTATTTATACCTCTAGCTTAACATATTTTCTATTCTTCTTTAATCTTCTATTACTTCCAATTCCCCTTTTTACTCTCTAATCATTGATAGAATACTTTCCATATCATATAATATTCAGTTTGTTCCTTCTTCTTAATTGGTAGTGTTAATCTATTCATTTCTGCACATTCTAATATTTTTCTAATCACCTTCTCTTCAATAGGAATCTCTTCACTTTTCCAATGTTGTGCAAATACAATTCTAGCTGCCGTTAGAACATGGATAATTAAATAAGTATTCTTTTTATTATAGCTTTTGAGTAAAATCCCCAGCAAAAATATTTCTGGTTTTAGCTCAATATGTTGCTTTGTCTTATTTTCCAACCCTGTTCTTATTTTTGTCCAATATTTTTGTGCTTCTACACATGTCCACCACATATGATAGTAAGATCCAGGTATCTGGTGGCACATTTAGCTGACTTATCTTTAAACATCTTTGTCAACCTCACCGGTGCAAGGTGCCATCTATCAAACATCTTATACCACAAATGATTCTTATGGCCATTTAATCTAATTTAAGAAGTGATACGTGAACTCAGCCCTTATCTGAGGGCCATGCTCAGCAGATCTACTATTGGCAGCACCTGTCTGTGACAAATGACAGGAACCATAGGGGAGAAATTGGAAGACCATTTCTCGATGCAAATATCCATCTGAAATGCATGGGATATACTGGAAGAACTGATTACATATAGTTCTCCATGCCTATATGAAACGTAAACAGAAGGTAGTTGGTGACTCAAGGAAATAAAATACAGAGCAGAAATGGCTCTAAATATGACTGAAAATGCTCAAGGTAACATATTCTAGAAAGTAATTTAGCATCCACATGGTGCAACAAGAGCACAGTGATGGCTAACCTTTTTTTCCCTTGGGTGCCAAAAGCGTGCACGCACGCTATTGCGCATGTGCCCACACCCATAATGCAATGTCCCTTCCGCATGTCCCACCCCCCTGCACATGGACATGTGACCCCCCAGTGCATGTGCGTGCAATATGCACGCATATTGCATATGCACACACGACCCCCCCCCTTTTGGCCTCACATCCCAAAACAGCACTGGGAGGGGAATCTCTGGAGATCTGGGAAGGTACAGGCAGCAGAAAGTGAGGAGAAAGTTAGGTCCCCCTATGCATGGGCAGGGCAGACCCGAAAATCAGCTGGCCAGAGGGAAGTGTGCACACATGCGCAGTGGAGCTGAGCTGGGCGACGGCTTGCCTGCCCGCCGAGAGGGCTCCGCATGTCACTGGTGGCATGCGTGCCATAGGTTCGCCATCACGGTACTAGAGTCTCTTAAAATTATATCAGATATAAAATATAATGCACAAATGGGTCATTACTTAGGCCTGTTTCAATATCTCCTTTCTGCTTTTGCTAAGGGAAATTATTGTTAGGCTGCAACAGTCAAGAGGAAACAAACTGGCCAACTGATGGCTTTACAAGAGTGATTTCGGAACTGCAGAAGCCTCTTGGATCATCAGGGAGCAAAGGCCATTAAACTGTTATTGGGAATTACACAGATTGAGTGGAATTGCAATGCTATGAAAATGGTCACATGACAAAATGCAAAATGTAGCTGACACGTGACCAGGGCTGTATACAAGAGTCATCCTAATGAGGTTTAAGAGATGTGCATGTGTGGCTCTTTAAAAAACTGAATGTAAAATAATATAATGTAAGAGAAATCTCTTTCTCTTACTTTAGGCCATGCCCGGCATGCAATGACTTTGTTGGGAATAGTCTTGTATTGTGCTTTTTTTCAATGGCATAATAAAAAGTAGATGCATATATAAATCAGAACAACTGGATATGTACAATCACTGCTTCCTAAAATGTTAATTTAAAACTAGTTTGGGCCTGAAGTACTGTTGGAAGCACTACAGAAACCTGAAAACCAGTTTAACCAGAGATGCCAGTGACAAAATGCAAAAAAAATGAGGTTGTACAAGTACATGTTAACAGTATTACTTCCAAGTCTTAGTAGTCTTAGCCTCGTCGGTAAATCTACAGCTCCTCTGCTTAATTCTTAAACTAAAAGTTAGGAAGGTAAATAGAAAGATAATCTGTAGGGATGATGTTTGTTTGTCATATTCAAGAAACATGTCATTACCATTCTATAAAGATGCTGGACTTGATTCAGAAAATTAAATAACTTTAAATTCGTTTGGGGCAATTCTGCTCCTGAGAAACAGGGAAGCGTCCTATTCATCCTTCATCAGGACATATATTAGCATATGCTTGCTGCATCAAGGCTGACAGCTGCTCTGTGTCTCCCCCTTTCTTCTTGCATCAATCCATGTAAAACACATCATGCATACATATGATGCAAGTACTTCCCCCTTCATGAAAGTAACATGAATTTTAGCTTTAATTACTATACCTGAAGCATTTACAAGTGTACATTATGTTTGACTGAACAACCCGTAGAGTCATAACAATGTGAAAAGTCGTATGACACAAAGGTCTTACTATTCCAGCAGTTACTTTTGCCAATAATGACTTTTGCAGAATGGGATATATATTCAACCTATTAATATCTTCCTCATATTTCCCCCAAAATAAAATCATAAACATCCCACTTAGCTGGATTCATATACTTCTAGATTTAAAACAGGAGGCTGCATTTGGACATAATACTGAGATTATTATGGTCTGGCATCATAAGAATGAGCTGCAGTGAATCTTGCAATTGCTTGTAAATCCTCCTCTTCCAAAGTGAAGAAGAGTTTGGAAACTTTTTCTGCCATTAAAAAAAAATCTTACCTGTATATTGATATAAATTCCAAGCACCAAATTGTGGAGAATCTCAGTTCAAATAAGCCAACAGTTACAATTCGTGATGACTCCAGCTAGCACTAGTTAAGATGAACTATTGTTTAAAATTCAAATGACACATTAAATTAGGATCAATGGAAACTGCTAATCACTTTTGACCAACGTTAGAAAAGAAGAGGGAAAAGGAAGGATGAGTTTGAGCTTCCTTAGCCCTGCACTAAATCATAGATTGGTATTTTTTTAATAGCAGATATTTTTTCCACTGACATTTAGGAAGTGGTATTGACATGCTGAAAATGGCATAAGTTGGACAAAGGGGAACCTTATGGGAATGCTGTGAATCAGAAGCTAAATATGCATTTGTGTCCAAACTTTCCTGGAATTGGACATGAGTCCCTGTGAAAACAGGGAATCTTACTTCTGAATAAGCCTACAAAGAATCGTCCTTTAGGTACAAATCTGGATTCAGGTTTGCATATATTGTGCCCTTGATATTTTTATAATCCACCACTCCTTGACGTATTTTCTCCTGCTAAAAAATTAAATGACAAATTAAATGACAAATGTCCTAGCGTTGCCACTCGTTCCATTACTGCACATTATCTAAAATTAAATCTAAAGAACGCAACACAGGATAAAAACCGCTCACATGAATGTGTACAATTTCTAGTATCAAAATTCTCCTACCAAACACTTTTCTCCCACAAAGTGTTTATTTTAATTTTAAAAGCTTTTTATTCGTTTGTTCGGGACAAAACGACAAAACGTTAAGATGCAGATAAAGTAAAAAGAGTTAGACTGTAAAAGATTATAGAGAGATTGAAGATTAACGTTGGCTTCCACTCACTTTTCATCGGTTAACGTAAATGAAGCTAAGCCTTTGCAATGAAGGATATGCATAAATAATATGATGCACAGCATAGCTTTCTAAGCTGCAGTAAGTCTTGGTTTGGTATAGGAAGGTTTTATACCCCACCCCCAAATTATGGCATCCCCTTTAAAGCAATAGAGACCATAAGGCAAACAAAGAAAAAAGAAATACAACTTTTTGTTGTTTGGGGAAAGATTAATTATACCATATTATACACTGATTCTTTTTATCCGTTTTAATATTAATTTAAATGTTTTAACTTTTAATGTCTGATGTTTTAATGTCTTAATCCTGTAACTGTTTTATTCTATTATTTGAGGTATTCTAAGCCACCCAGAGTTGCTTGGTAGAGAGATGAGCAGCATACAAATTTAATCAACCAACCAACCCCCCTTCCAATATACAAAACCTGTTACTTTAGTCAAGAAAATTGCTGAAGTTTATTTATTTATTTATTTTATTTAATTTATATGCCGCCCAACTCCCGAAGGACTCCGGGTGGCTCACAACAGAACACAGCAGTACAACAAAATTTAAAAGTTTAAAAAACGAATTAAAAACAATAAAAATAAAAAAGAACACATCCACACCAAGTTGTGGGATAGAGATGCTTCCCCCAAGTTCCATTATTAAGCCTGTTCTGCCTACTCTTATTTATTGCAGTAGCTCAACGTTAAACTTGTACTGCTATGTGTAAAAGGAGCTGTACCTTTTACTGAAATGAAGCAGGCATTAATTGCATTTTTTTCATATATCACATCGTATCATATTGTATCATGAGTTGTGTTATATCCCATCGTAGTTGCTTTGAGAAAGTCTACCCAAATGATGTTTTTAAAGAAAATGCTGGAGAGAAACTCTTCTTTTACAACTGAAACTTTCCTTTCCAAGGAAACATGCTTAGCTTCAAGAAAGAACAAGAAAACTAAGCTCCAGTAACTGATAAGAGAACTGGTTCTAAAATTCTCAGTGTATTTTATTAATTTAGCACGATTAATTTTTAGGGAATCTACATATGATTGAGCTGTAACTTTATGAACGGCCTAATTTGGCCAATAATGTATTTAGGTAACAAAATAAATTTCTAGTAAGTCATAGACAGTGATGAAAAAGAAGAACTTTTAGAGAAAATGGCTGGCTACTATTGGAATTGAGCTAAATCTAGTTTTTGAACTACAGTATTTGATTGAGGCCGTATTTGTGCACAATCTGTTGTTGCTGAGCATGCAGACTTTGTATACAACTCAATTCCAATTTGAAGTGGATGCCAGTGTTTTCTTAGTGGAATGCTAAATTAGGATGTGTGTCTGTATGTGCATTTGAGTGTTTGTAGAGGATAATTAGCTGTTGTCTGTGAAGGACCACAGAGATCATTTCACTTGGAACTCTGCAAGTGAAAAAGTCTTAATATTTACAATACACAGCAAATACTTTATTTCTGAAGACCTACAGCAGGCTATGAATGTATTCAAAAAGAAAAAAAGAGGAGGAGGGGCATTTTTCCAACAGTGATCTAGCACATGATTAGAAGAAAGGAGAAGAAGATATAGTACCAACTGAATGGAGAGAGATGAAGCAGGGAAGCAGTGGTGAGGAATGAGATCAGTGGTGGGTTGCTCCCGGTTTGGTCCGGTTCTTGAAAACCGGTAGTAATGGCAGTGGGAGGCTCTGCCCACCCGCCCAGACGTCATCACAGACAATCTGCACATGCGCAGAAGCGAGTGAGTGCCTGCACACCCATTGCGACAGGATAGGGCACAATCAAAGGACTAACACTTACTATGTAAATGAATACAAAAGTTCCTGAATGAAGAAGAGAACTGTTTGTTCAATGTGGAAAACGATTCCATTATATTTTTTAAATTCTCTGTTATCCTTCAGAATGACAGGAATAATTGGCTTCTTTTTTTAGGGTTTGGGGCTGGGTTGATTGGTGTTCCCATCCTAAGGGAGGTATGAATTATATTTTTCTGGTTACTTATTTTAGTTTGGATTTTGATTGAAATTGCTTACCTGTTTTGTTTTGGGACTCTATTGTTAGCCACCTGGATTTTGAGTAGTGACATAAATTACTTCGAATTATATACATACCAGTGGTGGGTTGCCCCCAGTTCGGTCCGGTTCGCGCGAATAGGTAGCGGTGACGCGCGCCCAAACTTACCTTTTTTTCCCAAAATCGCCGAAATTAGTGTTCTGCGCATGCGCAGAGCGCTTTTTCGGCAAATTTTTGGGGAAAAAAGTTTCTGCGCATGCGCGGTAGCACGGTTTACGCGCACACACAGAGAACCGGTAGTGAAGGTGGGTAGAACCCACCCGATACATACATATATGTTCCTGGGAACTTAGCAGAAACAAGGAAAAATTTATATTCTGATAGTTAATAGATGGATCTTGAATAATAATAATCTTAATATCAAGACTGAGATATTTTGTCTTTTAAAGGTTAGAGCTCATTTTCTAGTGAACCACAAACTTCTCCCAACTGAGATCTGTGAAGAAGATAGTAGGCAATATTATGAATCAGATTCCTTAGCTTTAGTTTAGACTATTTACACTAGTAAAAGAAATTTCCTATTATTGGTGGTGGAGGAACCATAAAATATTCTATGAGGAATTCTAAGGAAACAAAGATCATTCAGAGAATGAGTTGGAAAGTGTGTTGATTGCTTTGCAAATGAGCCAGATGTCACAGTACCGGCATAAAATAGTAAAAAAAATTGGTCTCATTCCCAATTTGGAATTGTTTGGGAATGGATCTGTACTGACCTAATGAGAACACACACACACACACACACACACACACACACACACGCACACACACAGTTTCATTCCTTTCCTTGGCTTTATTATTAGCACTGACTTTGTTATGCCATAAGAATAATATAAATGGAAGTGAAAACAACCTTCCACCATTAGAGCATTATCAAGGGTAGGCTTAGTGCCATATGCTTATGTTTAGTATCACTTAATTATATAAGAACAGATCACATCATTTTTTTAGAAACCACAGATTCCTTTATCCTGGTGTCTCTAATTAATTCTAACAGAAAATTATTTTAACCAAAATGGCTGGGGATAGGCAGTGATGACTAAAAAGTATCCCTTGTGTTCTATTTGAGGGTTTGCTCAAATAACTGGAGGAGATCAGTAACAATTCAACTCATTTATTGGTAACAGTAGGCACAACGAACAACCAACTGTGGCTAGACCTCTCCCTTATATAGAGGTCTAGCCAGAAACATAACCAATGACAG
>JANHFM010000704.1:0-12082 GCA_032468115.1 Grayia smithii | reverse complement strand
AGGTGGGGGCAGTGGGGGGGGGGTCAGTTGTAAACGTTCAGTACGAGAGGTGATTCTCTGGGACAGAAGCTCCTGCTCTAAAGGTCTGCTTGTCCTCCTGAAAGCTCATCCAAAGAACTACATCTGCCCAAACTGCTGCTTGGGATTCCTCCCCAGTGCCACAGGAATTTTGGAGAACCACCACTCAGCCGCCAGCCCAAGCTGGAACATGAGGGTTGGGTGCACATTCCAAACTTGAAGAGGCAACCAGGTGCTCATGCCGCCTCGGCACAGAGCCTTGGTTGCTGCAGCCCACATTCCCATTTTCTTAATCCCACCACAGCACACCAAAGTCCATCTTGCTCTGAGCAGGGTATACCAGATCAAGCCAATGCATCTGTGACTGTGGAGGGGCACCAGCACCTGACTCCTCTGGCCACTGCTGTGGCTCAGCTCAGCTGCTCAGTTGAGGAAACGTCGGCATTTCTTGGCACCACAATTGCACAGCAGCTTGTTGCTGGCATCTTCAATGGGAAACTTGTAATCGTAGGTGAGCTCTTCACCACGGTAGATCTTGCGCATAGCGAAGATGACAATGTGCTTCTGCCCATCGATGTTGATGACTCGGGAGTAGCAGTTGGGCTCACAGGAGTGGTTAATGAAGCGTGCTGCGTTCCCATGCATGGTGGCGTCCACGACTTCTGAGTCGTCGATACGGAACATGTAGCAGCCGATGCCCTAGGAGACAGAAAGCGTGTGTGATGGTGAGGTCTCCAGAGCCACTCCTGGCCATCTGCCCGACCAGATGGGACAGTCCTACCAGAGCCACACCAACTCACCATTCCGCAGCCTATAGATCTGGGCAACTGTTCCACGAGTAAAACTGCCTAGCCACTCACTCACCTTACTGTCATAATATTTCTCGCGTTTGTCAGTTAATATGGAGCGAATCACGTTGCCAGCATATTCAATCACCATCTCCCCTGCATCAATGTTCCTTTTGCAGAAGAGGCCCCGTCCGTGAATAGGAGACCTGGCAGGATGGCAGAGGACACAAAACTGATAAGCCTCGCACTGTTCCTGGGGGCATCTGGCAAGCCTCTGGAATACATTACCCACCGACCTCCGGACCTCCTCTGATCTCCGTTCCTTCCGCCGTGATCTAAAGACGTGGCTTTTTAACCAACTAGGCTGACGTGTTTTAATCATTTTAAATTTTTAAATTTTATATTCTCTGGGGTTTTAAATTTATTATTTAAATTGCATTTAGGATAATATTCGCACTTTTTATGTATTTATTTTTTGTATATTTGACTGTGTGAGCCGCCCCGAGTCCTTCGGGAGAAGGGCGGCATATAAATGCAATAAATAATAATAATAATAATAATAATAATAATAATAATAATAATAATAATAATTCAATTGGTTTGAAAATCTGGGCATAAGATGCAAACTATTTTGACTGCTCTAGTAGGTGACCTGAATCAAAATACGAACAGGTGGAGTAAAGCCTTAACATTATTAGCATCTTTGCTCATTCATTCATCAGTCTTGGAATCCTTCCTGTGAGTCTGGTGATGCTTCATTTCACTTGATAATAGTGGGAGAGGAGAGGATGGAGAGGCAATTTATGAATTGTGGGGAGGGTGACTTTGAAGATGTCCCTTTGAAGAGAGAGCTTCCAGTGATATATAACAGTGGTATTATGAAACTGCATTGGTTGCCATGGGCTTCTGATTGTAACTATAAAGTTCTTTATGACCAGGCATCCAAGTTTCTGCAGGATTGCCTGCTTCAGGGAAACCTGACCTGTCCAACCTCTGTGAATTCAAGAAAAAAAATATTACTAACAGTAGGTGCGTCCATTTTAAATGATTATTCCAACTTAACATAGTTATTTCAATCAGATCTTACATCAGTTTTCCCCTGAAACACAGAAATCAGGTTTTCTGATCACAAAATTGCTTTGACTCAGATTGCCTCAGAGCTAAGAAAGCCTTGATAACACTTTTCAACAACTGATAAGAAGGACGTTTTGCTGTATTCTACTAACTCAGCTTCTCTACAGCAGAAAAGGCATTGCAAACAATTACTCATAAGAAGAAAAGGGAAGCAACCCAGACCCTCTGGCAATACTTGATAGCTGCAGCTCAGGCTTGGACCTCCTCACAATTTTGGCACCTTATAATATTACAGCTAACAAATCAGCTTACTAGCTCATCATTTATCATTCCAGATGGTATTTGGGGTTGAGGTACATTTTCATTCTTTATATGGACAAAGAGAGCCTTGTTCCAATCAATTCAAATTAGAAGCTGATATGCTTCCATTGTGGTTCCCAACATCATGCACAGAAATCAAACACCTGATAAACTAACCAAGCAAAGAAAAGTACCAGGGAACGACTCCTAAAATTATTTGCAATAACCCAGAAATCCCAATCTTACCCTCTGTTCTTAGCAATGCTATTGTGTGATGCTGTGCTTTATAAAGTATTGCTTAGTGATGGAAATCCTGGTCCTAATTACCTTCATAGTCTTAGGACTTCTATATAAAGTACAGATAAACCTAACTCAGTATTATGATCAGCTTTTATTGAATTTAAAAATGGATTTAACTCAATATCTAAACTATGAGACAAACTCAGTAAATCCACAATATGTAAATAGTTATTACTATTGATATATAAATTGCAGGGAAACCTCTGTAAAGATTTGGTTTACTTCATAATACACAGTCATCTCACAAAATTCTCATAATTCCCTCAGTGAGAAGAGTTAAAAAGGGCTGCATTCTGTTCCCATCATTATTCAATATATATAAAGTATAAATTCCCTGGTGGCCTGTCAGAATACTCTTGATTTTTTTCCACCAAGGCTAGCACATAGACATTTTCCAATTCTACATTCTGTGAATGATTCAGTCCTTCTGTTCAAGACTCCAATTAACTTAAAACATGCACTAAGATCATTTGCCACACATTGCACAGATGATAAATTAACATATTAGGAAAACAGAAAAATATTGGAATTTGCTAAGGACACAAGGATCCACATGTGGCAATTGAATGAACACAAAATTGAATAAGCTAAAGTTTTTTAATACCTTGGGATCTTTTCTCTAGAAAGTTTTATTTCTCTTCACAGTTAATAGGCAGTCATATTTTTATATGGATCACAGACTTAAGTTACAGGCAAGAATGATTTATGTAAAGAGATGCTAAAATGGATATTTTCTCCTTTTTTCCTGATTATTACATGTTACTTCTCATAAAATCAACATTATCATTAAAGTGTTGACATACTTTAAAAAAGTAAATTATATTTACCATAAAATAAATATATGTTTCTCCTATCCCATTGGTCAAACAACTTTTACAGCTGTTGAAAAACATTTATTCTACAAAACCTAATTCCAGTGGTGAAAATGAGGTGCATTTACATTATTAATAAAATAATGAATCCATTATCAAATGACCTATTCAAACAACATGAATGTTCAGATAAAATTGTAAAATAATGTTAGAACTTAGGTAACTCATTTTCAAAAGTGGCATAGATTGAGAAGATGCTCCTTAGCCATTGAGTTCAACCTTAATTCAGGAATGCAAAACGAAGCATCCTGACAAATAGGTTCCCAAATCAGCTCTTAAGAATCTATCATAATGTATTAATTTCTTAGGAAATATTCCTGATGTGCAACTGGAAGAATGAGAAATTCAATGAATAATTTAATTTGTCCAGCAGATGGCATTTAATACACAAGAAAGGCAAGTTATATTTTACATTTACAAATATTTAGTAGCAATATATTCAGAAGATACCATTTCCCCTGTCTTCCTATTAGCACTATAGGCTAATATTTGAATATAATAGTGTCCTTGTTAAAATATAGTATACAATAAGTGCTTTAAAATGAATTACTGTTGCTGGCTTGTTACAAATAGGAACTTAGGCCAAATGCACTTCCTGGTGAAAGATGATGCTAACCGCTAGATCAGGGCTGTCAAACTCGCAGCCCGTGGGCCAGATGTGTCACACGCTGGCCACACCCACGCCTGGTTTAGAGAAGGGGGGGAAAAAGCCACGTTATGTCACGTGACGTTGCCGTGATGTCTCACACCCTTGCTCTAAATATAGTGCCAAATTTCCATCACTTACCTGGCACGAACACTTGTTCCTATGATCTGGTTTGGTTTATTAGCTGTAAATTTATTAATCTGGTTTTAGAAATATAATATGGTTTAAAGTTGTGAATGTGATTTTGAATGATATATCAAAAATTTGGATTTCATTGATACAGAAAGAAGGGTGGAGTTATTAAGCATGGGATATAGAAAAAAAAGTGTCACTCAGGTTTTTCAATGTTGAATTGATTGGATGCTTGCTCTCTGCTCGGGAGTATGTGTTTGTGTGTGTCTCTGTGTAGATTTTTTCCCTTACTTATTTTTTATAGCATTCCTCATTATTTCTTTCTATATACCAAAACAAAAAAAGTGTCCATCATTCTCATGGTGGTTCTCCAGATAATGTAGATTGTCACTGACTTTCAGATAAGCAGTGAAGTTTTCAACTGAATTTTCTTTTTTCCCTGCTGCTGCAAAGGCTAGCTCAATTGGCTTGACTTCTAAATCAGAAAGCCTTAGGTAGATCTAATGATTGGAGCATATGTTAGAGTCATAAGTGGGAAATAATTTTGTGTATATTAAGTAGAGAATGCAAGAGAAAGTGTATCATTCATAGTGTGGCAAGGTTTGGCCTTACACTATTGGCTTCAGTCTACAATTCATTCAAGGTAGCATTTTCCATATGCTGATAACTCCTGGAAGAATTAATGTGGTTTTAAGTTGTGGAAGCAAGTAAGTATCTAAAGCCATGATTTCCAGTATTTTTGTAGTTTGTATTTCCATGCCATTTCATTCATAATAGATAGACTATAATACCAGCCTTCAACCTGTAATGGTTTAAAAGCAAGCAGCTGGACACATACACTGTGCTAAGTTCTTACTTTTATATTAGTGCATTCCTCTCAGAGCTTCATTTTTTGGTAATTTTATTTAAAATTACAATTAGAAGATATAAAAACTAATGCAAAGTACAAAAAAAATAAGAATAACAAGTGTAGAAAAGAAATAAAAAGAAAAGTTTATAAAAAAGTAATTTTCCCCTCATCACAAGTATAAACAATTTTAGTAATTTATCACCAACTCTTAAAATATAACAAATACACTCTTCATCCCATATCTCACCTGTTAAGTGTTAACTAAAAACAAAATCCAAAAACCTCATAATTTGTTCTTTATTAGCAAAAGTTCAGAAACTACTTGTGCTTCCCTGAAAATAAGCCTTCCCCCCAAAATAAGCCCTCCCCGAAAATATTTAACTGCATGTGCAACTGGTCCCCATTTCTTCTGGTTAGGGTTAGGGAGGCAGAACTGGAAATCAGGTAAGATGGCAAGAGGATCCCCATCTTGCTCTACGCGTCCCAAAATAATAAGACCTCCCTGAAAATAAGGCCAAGCACTTATTTCAGGGTTCAAAAAATATAAGACAGGATATTATTTTCAGGGAAACATGGTACATGTCTATTTTAACCATCATGAATTAAACTAACTATATTTGTAAAGGAAAGTGTGGATGACAGAGGGGGAAGAGATACTGTCTAGGAAACAATTAGACAAAAAAAGGCAGGGATCCCCAAAGTCAGAGAAAAAAAATTAGGGGAAAACCCTCCTAATTGACCAGACTGTTGAAACCAGTAGCAGGAAGTTTGTACTTTCACACTTGCAAAATTCAGTTAATGTAGCCTTGCAATAAAGTAGAATTAGTTCATCTAATTGTATTTCCTGTTTACCCGGAGGGCTGACAATATTCCTTCTATTTTTAACAATCTTGGTTTTTAATCCCTACAAATAATACCCAAAACCTTTATTTCTATTCTTTTTGTCCCATTTCAGAGAATTCTTCAAGACATTAACAAATCTCTTTTGTACATACAACAAAAAAAACTTATCCAAATCACTCTTCTAGTTTAATATTGTATGACCCCTTTAAATATGAAGAGATCAACTGGTTTCATTTGTGTAACCAATATATATCATATTCCATGTCCTTCTTGTAACTCGTCGTATTTAAATCCACTGTCAGGCTGTCGTTTGCTAGCCCAACACAACTGTCAATCAACAAACAAGCGAGTACTTACGGTGATGGGAGTGGGACCACGCGGTGGTGGGATAGGGCACACACGGCTCAAAGCAGACTGATCCGGCAAGCAAGGACCCGAGGCGGCCACTGTACTCAACTGCACAGCTAATTGGCAATGCCTGATGACATCAGGACAAGAATGCCGTTGCACCAGCTGGGGAGCGCGGGAGGGACGTGGGCGTGACGCGGTTCCCAAGATCTGCAAGTGGGCATCACACACCACCCAGAGGCTATCATATGAGGACAAAATATGCATTGCAAAGATCACTTGGAGGTGGGAGATATTTCCAATGTAATCTACCAAATCCTCTTGTGACTTTATAGGACAGAGGGAGAGGAATCTACTCATCAGATTGCAAAAACACAAGTGAGTGGTCAGATGAGGAGATACAAACTCATTGGTAGCCTCACTTTGCAAGGACGCACATTTAACTTTAAGCTACTAAGATTGTTGGTTGAGTAGGCACAAAAACAGGGAAGTGATTGAAGCCTGGGAAACAGGCCCCTCATCAGTCAACAGGAGTGCTGATTTACCACCAGCCTATCAAGTTCTTAGAAGGTGAGGGCTGGGCAGCACAAGCAAACAACAGCTAATGATTTAAAAGCCAGCCATCAACATACCCCAATCAACATCTAAAAAGCCACTTACAATAAATATCACACACAGAACAGTACACACTCTGCTAGAGAGAGGTTCCCTGAAGATGGGCTCCAGCACTAGCCTGAAAGTTCAGAAGACAAAACCTTTTATCCCGGTGACCTATCTATACTGGATCCTGCAACATTATCCTGGGACACATACATTTACCTTCATTCATGAGAAAAATGTATGCCTGAATGATGAAGATGGTGAAAAGGAACAGCATCTACTATCACCTTTCCAAAACAAATTTAAACATTTGCTTTTTCTATCTCATGTTGGGATGAATGTTCAATACGAAGCAACCATTCCACTTTGTGACGGGAGGTCAATTAAGGAAATTGAATGTCTTATCATGGGAGTAGCCCTATGTGCTAGTACTATTTACTATTAAGTCTTGAAGGTAGTGCTTTTTTTATCTCCTTATGCAGACTGCATTCAGTCAGTTGTGAATGTGCTTGGGTTTAAAAGATGAAGAGGCAGAAGTAAAAAAAAAACATGCCTAGCACGAGACATGCCATAAAATGAAACAGCTGTAATCAGAAGTAACCTGTTACTGAAAAACAGATATTTGTGACAGATAGCAAGAGAATTGGCAAGGAGTCACCTAGAATGAATTGCAGTAAACTTTATTACTTCATCCTGGCTTCAGGCAATTTGAGAAGACTGTGTGGAGCATAGTTGTAGGTTTGCTTTCTGATTGTGAATTGGCATACCCAAACTAGCATTCTCATGTTATCATAGCATATTGATCAACTCAAAATAGGGAGGAACAAAGACTTTTAGGACTCAATCCTAGCATCAGGAAATAAGCAACTAAACAGAAAAGTGGAAGAAGGTTATTAATGATTGAATTTTATTTTAGGATAATAATCATAGATTGTTTCCTGAAATACTAGATATTTCAGAGAGAGACTTTCTTTCCAGATTTCTTATTTACCACCATTTGGATTTTTATTTAATAATTAAGCACTTTGCCCTGAAATACATGAACTCCTAATTATTTTATCTAATATAATTCTACAAATAGTAAATCCAGGACTTGAGTGAAGCTCACGTTCTGATGATTCCATGGATATAATCCCTGTAGTTTTCTTGATAATAATTCAGTAAAAATTTGTAATTGCTTTTGAGATTTCCCAGTCTAGCTTACTAATAGTGATATATCAAAGTACTAACCAATCTCCCCTCTCTTCTGCTCTTCAGCTAGGTATGACTAGAGACTTGGTGTAACAAGACTTCTCTGACTCAAGATCAGTTTATGAGATTTGCAAGCATAATAGCAAATGTATTGGACTCTCAATGCTATTAAAATAATGATAAATGAAAAATAAAAGTTGTACCTTTTCATTCAACCCAAGAAATGGTACATATAAGCAAGCTTATTAAAGGTCAGTGTAAGTGTCAGGTACAAGTATATCTACATTTACTATTAGCATAGTGAGTCTGTTTTTAATTATAATCTTATGAAAGCTGATTATATAACTTGATTAAAAAAAACGTATGTCTCAATAGTACAGCATGTGCTTTGTATGGAAAAGATTCCTGGTTCAATCTCTGGCATCTTCAGATAGGGATGCAATGGTATGTAAATCTCTGATGAGGATGAAGACCTTCTGGATGATTTTTGTGAAATATTTACCACAGAAAACATATTTCATTCTGAGACAAAAGGAAATGATAGATGTATACTAATATTTGATTGGTTGATTGTGTGCCATTAAATCTGTGTCAACTCTTGTTACTTACCAACCTCATAAACGGATCTCTGAGATTATATTTGCCCAAACTGGCCCTTCAGGTCTTCCAAGGATGTACCCATAACTACTGTAATTCAATCCATTCCCCTTACTCCTGTTAATTATCTTGTCTTTCCTTCCAGCTTTTCCAGCATTCCAGACTGTTCAAGGGAGATGGGTCTTTGCATAATGTATTCAAAATATGATAATTGGAGTCCCGTCACTTGTGCTTTGAGCTAAAACTCTGGATTGGTTTCTTCTATAATCTGATAGTTTGTTTACTTGGTTGCCCACAGTAATCCAAGGAATCTTTTCCAACACCCAAAATTCAAGACCATCAGTGCTATTTCTATCCTGCTTCTTCAGAGTTCAGCTTTCATTACCATAGACTATCACAGGGAATATAATTGTCTGCACAGTTTTGAATTTCGTTGGTAAAACAGTTCTGAATTTTGTTGGTAGGACATCTGAATCTCTCTTCCAAGGCCTTCACTTCTACCTCACCAAATTCTAAAATATGACATTTCTTCATTGCTAGTTCCTTTACTGTTGATAGTTGAATCTAAAAAGCAGGATCTATTCACCACTTCACTTCAGTATCCTTGTTCAGCTCTGATTGCTGTACCCATTGTCATTATTTTAGCTTTCTTTACATTTAAACTTAGCTCTTTTTTTCATTGTGTTTCTTGATTTTCAATAGTATAGTTTGCTGATCATTTGCATCCACCAGATGCAACACATGGCCTTCCTACAGAGGCCTTACCCCTCTCTGAGAGATAGTGAGAATGATACCTGCTTCCAGAATGGCACAAGGCAATCAATCTCTCTAGGGAGGATGTGTGAAAGTGAAATGCAACTGACTAAGTATTGTAGCAGTTTTATTTTGCCACAAAGAAATCAAAGTTATAAGCAGAGTTGTTCCTTATTTTTGTTTATATTTAAATATGTTTATCCAATTTATATGGCTGCCCATCTATCCACAAAACTCTAGGTTGCATATAAAATAAAAAAACCCAATGAATTCCATTAAACCCTAAACAAACTCCCACATAAAACTGTATCAAGCTCAGAAAAACAAAAACACTAATTGCATGCATATTTATTGTGTTCTCTTGCACATCTCTATCTTTATGGGTGATCATAATATACAAAGTAATTTTTTGTAAGTACATTTTATAACTAGCATCCAAAACAGAAAAGTCATTTTAAAGTGCTTAAAGTCAAAAGCAGTTTTCTGGACAATTTAAACACATGTATTCATAATTGTAACTTGAGATACCTAGTTTTTACTGTCAACTACAAGATATTCTATTACTATTTTAATCTATTTGCAATTGTAACACAAGGCACCTCCATTTTGTTATTTTAGATAAGCAGACTTCTAGTTAAGGAAAAGCTACTGGCACCCATGCATAGACAGTGTATCTCTTTTTGCTCTATTTATTGTGAGTCAGAGAGAACAACAGATAGGAACATTCTTTCTTTCTCCTTTGCAGAAAACATCAGCAGAAAGAACATAATTCATGGCTGAACTTAAACTTGTCTCTGGGATCTGAGTTTCATTTGTTTCATCTACTACTAACCTTTCCTTTCTTCCTCTTCTGTGCTTGTCTGGCTAGTTTCATCTGACCCTCTAAATAAAATCATAGGTAAGATATGGTTCACAAAATGACATGTTGAAAATAGGTTATATAACAAATCATACGTTTTCCTCCTGGACCACATATAAGGGATAAAGTTCTCTGGGCTTTCCTCAGCCATATCCATGTTAATATTTAAAATCATCCTTACACTAAATAACGGTAGGTACTGTTACCACAACTTCTCCTTCTCAAAGAAACATTAGAAATGAAAGGCATGAATCAAAGATGAAAAGATTATGAGAACATGAAATGTAATGCCTTTTTGAATTCTGACAAACATTCTTGTACCACTATGAAAATAATTTGCCTTATTTTTTTATCCTGGGATGCATTATGTACTGTGTACTTGTATTCTTGACAACTGATGGTATAGATTACCTAGGAAACTACAAAGTCTCATTCGATTAGAATGAAACAAATTTTAAAAACTGAATTCTAATTAATTAACACAGGAATATTATATGCTTTTTAATGAAAAGGAGATCTAATTCCCTCGTGAATTTTTAAAAATCAACTTGGGGAAGTATGTTTCAATATCCAAAATAATTTCATTTTAAAAGTAAATCTGACATAGAATTTAATTCAAAATGAAAACATTGCTGGACCAAACCTTAATATATTTATAGCCCATCCAACACTGATTCTTTTATGTAAAAAGTTCATATTTCAGTTTCATGTGATCTTTTTTAAAGAACTGATTCTCAGTTTTGACTCAATCTATTTTATAATCTTATGTGTTGAATTATACTGTCTTTGCCATGGTTCTTGATATTTATCCTTGCTTAAACCTTGTGATTTTAATCATTTAAAGTAATATAAACAATGACAACTATAATTTCTTTGACATTGTTTTGATTTTAGATAAGAAATGTTTACTCATTTGTGCTTTATGTTTTTGGTTTTTAAATTTGTTTTCTATTTTCTATTTGTGTTTATATACTTTCTCTAAAAAATCAAAGAAAAGCCAGTTTGAACTAGTGGGTAAGGTGATGGCTTAGGAACTAGCAGATTGTGATTTCTAGTCCTATCTTAGGCCTGAAAGCTGGTTAGATGACTCTACTTGCTCAGTTACTTGCTCAGCTCAACCCACCTCACAGGATTGTTGTGGAAAAATAGAAGAAAGAATATTAGGTGTGTTTACCACCTTGAGTTGTTTATAAACAATAAGAAAAAGTGGAATCCAAATCAAATAATAAAAAGAAAAAAGTCATTTGAGTTGAGCTGACCTCCTGGGGACTTCACAGATTTAAGACAGAATTAAAGTGGTGGCAGCCCAGAATGAAAATCTATTCACTTAACTGCAGAATAGTAATGTAGTAGCTGACAGGTATTGCAGATCTTGTGCTGGATATAAATGCCCTTTTCCCAAGCAAACAGACCAGTGTTCTATCTGCACACTGCTACTGGTACTTTCAATAGTGAACTGTTGAGGGTTGGCCTGTGCTGGCACCCCAGTGTAAGAGTAGGAATACCGCAACCTCTTGGCCTGCATTGTCTGGATATGGAGCCATGCTCTCCTTTTAGTCTATGGCAGGTTTGGTAACACTTAGATGAGATCAGCCTCTGCTATCCTGCTTTCAGCTGCCTCCTCTTCAGGAACTGGCTGCAAAGAATCAGTGGAGGATCATGCATTTGAGGGTCCTGCCAGTATTGCTGCTTATATAGATTACTACAGTAGTCAGCCTATGGTTCATTTGTCTGATAGTCTTCCCCAAAGCCAGGGATATGGCTTTCTAGGGCTTTGTGTATCCTGAGCAGGATCTAGAAAGCACTGAAATCTGAAGCACAACCTCCTCCTCCTCCTTCTCCCCCCTCCTCCTCCTCCTCCTCCCCACCCCCTCCTCCTCCTCTTGAGCTGTGAGGAGCAGGAATGGAATT
>JANHFM010000699.1:0-10622 GCA_032468115.1 Grayia smithii | reverse complement strand
TCAATAGATGTATATATAAGAAAATGTTCATCTGATTAAGTCTTTGTTTATTAAAAAATTGGTTTTGACAATCACATACATTTTTATCTGATCATTGCAAATGTTTCTGTCTTCTTTAGTGTACTTGCAAGTTTCCTTCCAAATCACTAAGGGGCAGGCTGGGCCTCTGCTCCTCTGAAAAAAATACTTTCCTATTGAGGTTGTGGGTTCACCATTAAAGCTGTCAATCCCTCTGGTGTCCTCACCTCAATTTATGCCTGAAGATTGAGCTATACCTATATGGACATGCAGGCAAATATAAATGTTTCTCAATTGCTTCATTATTGAAACAACTATCAGTCCACCCAAATTGGGGGTAGGGAGTTTGCTGCATTACCTCCTGAATGACACACATTGTCTTGCAGGCACATCAATATGCTATATTTTCACTACATACACTCTACTTTGTCCTGACTATTTTTACCAAGACAAATCTGCTCATGGTTTGTCCAAGACGTTCCTTCTCACTTAATCAATGTCTTCTTATGCTGGAAATTTAGCCTTGAAGAAGCTTCCTTACCTTAATGATCTCCAATTTTATTCTTTTGAATTTCTTGTTAATATGAAAAACCCCCACCCTTCAGGCCAGACCTGACTCTGTTGGGAGTGGGGATATATATTTCATCCAGATCTACAAGTAATAAATCAGTACTTCATTAATCAGTAGTAAACGGAGTTTAAAAATGTAACATTTAAATATGTAGAGATCTTCTACCCATATGTGTAATTTGTGTGAGCATAGTTGTGGTTTTTCAAAATTGTAATCAAAATGAAATGAAGAATTGCAGCAACTCAAACAAAAACCATAAAAATGAAAACATAAAAAAAAAACAAGAACAATCATGCCATCTTCAATCTCTGAAGTCTGAGGGATTCATTCAAAGTAAATTCATTAGAATTGTACAGTGCTCAGATTTGATTCCAAAAAGATGATTCAGCATATGTCAAAGAGGACCAACCCTGCACTTCTTTTAACTGATACTGGCATCTTTTCTTGGGATGGCACAGCAATTTCTCCCTGTTATCTTAAAGGGATAATCAACATCTTTCTAACATTTAGAATGAAACTAAATAAACTCTGATGTTAGAAAAGCTGACCAGGACCAAGTTCAGATCTCCAAATATCCATAAAGTCATTTTTCTGCTCTGAGCCCAAATCACCTCACAGGGTTGTTGTGAGGTTAAAATGGGAGGAGGTGAACAAAACACACTCTTCCAATTATATTCTCAATACCGCTGTCATAGGCATATAGATACCCATACATGCCAGCTTTTAAAAGGAGAAAGTGCAATAGCATATCTTACGAAAAGCAGCCACATAGTCTAACCAGCTGAGAAAATTTCCACAGCTATATTTAAGAAATCAAGAAGTGAAAAATGGTCTAAATGAAGCAAACGAGGAAGGAAAGAAAATAAGACTCCCTTAAGAGCTAAGAAAAGAGAAATGATGCAATGAAGTTGTCTTAGACAGAAAGAGAAAGAATTCTACTGTGGAAGAAAAGAAGCAGTATCTCATTTGCTTTCAAGTAAGCTTGTTTCTTTTTCTCTAACAACCTCTCTGGGTTATTTCAGATCAGTACCTTTATAGCAATTAATTATGACTCAGATTCCAGAGACTTCTCTAAGATTCATGTTCAATTGAATTGACATGGGCATTTAAATCTTCCATTCAGAATGGAATGAGGGAGAATTTGGTTGGACTATATTCATAATTTGATAACAAATTCCAGCAAATTCCAGACTTTGAATGTAATAGGAAGTGAAATGGATGAATTTGCCCATCCAAGTACAAGGTTTCAAAATTTAGCTCTTTATATTTGTGTTGTTAATTTAGAATTGTCCTCTTTCCTCTTCTTGTCTGCCCTTCTAATTGAGACTGGTTCCTCATTAATGTGGTAAGTAGATCCCATATGGTCACTAGATGCCTGAAATAGCTGTAACTAATGACTTTCATTGACTTTCTTTAGTAATTAATTTGCTCCTTTTGCTTGACTCTGTATAGAATCTTAAATCTTAATCCCCTCCCCATGCCCCACAATTACTGGTTTTGAAGGACAGCACCTCCTGACATACCAATTTAAGCTATCACACAATGAAGACAGTTTAAATTCCTATTTAACTGTTCCAATTTTAAAGTTGTGTTTTCCCTCTTCTTCTGATGAAACTTTAGTCATGGGCTTGAGCTACTATCCTTGCTTGATGAGATGCTGAGACATGAATAGGGAGTAGGATGTGCTCAATTCTACTGGCATTTGAGGGTGCTATGGACATGCCCCTTTCCCTTCAATTGCCTGGAGTTTGAGCACAGGCTGCCAGAGAGACTGGACACATGTATAAGTACCGTATGTGCATAGGTTTGGTTTGGTTTGGTAGGGCAGTTGGTCTTTGGACAAAAGAAAACACTGTCAATGACTTTGGTCCATTGGCAAACTCCCTACTTCATTTTTGTCATTTTCTTCCCCAGCTTTCCTGCTCCTTCTGCTCTGTGGTTGGACATAGGTGTGTCAAAAACCACAATTCCATTGCTCAGCAAATCTGGCTAAGGTAGGAGGAAGAGAGGAAGTAAGCTTCCTGTAATAACAGCTGCAGTTGAGCAAGACATGAAGAATGGGGGATGTGTTATTGCTTAACACATGACCATGTCATTGGAGAAGGAAACAATGGAATGACGCAGAAGGTTGATGGGGGAGGGGAAGGAACTGCCAAGAGGGTTTTTAAGATGAAAAAGGCAGTCGTAGGATTAGGGATCTATAGGCAGAAACCTGTGTGATTCTTTCAAAGAATACCTCCTTTCTGCGCGATATCCTCTGCCCTCTGCCTGTGTACTATGCTCAAGGTTTTGCAGTGATGAGCAAAAAAATTACATATACTAAAGCTTACATCTGGCAATTGTAGCTTCCTCCTTGAAAGGGAAACCTAATCCAGGGAGGTGATGGCAGGAAGAAAAAGTGCACTGACCTTTCAAGAACAAGAGCTTGAAAGGACATTGCCTACTAGCCGTAGCCTTCCCAAGTGGTAGTATATCCTGCACCTTGGCAGAGCAACATGTCCAGGTCTGGATGATGGAGTCTCCAATATTACAATTTTGCTCAGACCTGCTTGTCAAGAAAACTGTCTTTCTCCATGCTGGACTGGTCAAAGGCCAGTTGGTTGGTGCAAAAAGCCTACTTTCCACCATACCACATCTAATAAACACACATAATAGAAGAAGAGCATGCTGTAGGGGAAGGGGGGAAGGCAGCAGACAATTTCATTTTGAATAGAAATGAAAGAAAAAGGGTCTAATGCTGTAGAGCTATAGTTTTTTTTTCAGATTTGAACATCTGGCAGATTCCTTGTTTGTGTAAGTAAAAATCCAATAAAGGAGAAATGAAAAATAAAGTTCCTTCCCCCTTGGCCCCCTTTTGTCCTCCATGCCTGCAATTACATCTGTAGCCTTGGGATCAAGTACACTGCTACATTTCAGAAATCAGATTCCTTGGGCAAACCGGAAGGTGACTCAAATCTCCTTCCCAGGGATTTACCTATTCTTATCCCACACTCTCTACCCCATTGCTGACCTTGTTACTGAGGCAGAATAGGGCTATGGCGGCAACACAATTTAAACAGGTGTACTGTTTTGCTGAGTCAAAACCTGGAGAAATGCATGTTATTGTTCTGAGGAAGAAACCTAAGTCTTGTAAATTTCTGTTCATCAACTATAGAGAAATAATAAACCTGAAATAAAATAAGTGGAAATGGAAGTTCAGAAATTGTAGAATTCATATTCTTGGTGCAGTCATTATAAATTTACTAAGTAAACATATTGATTTCCATTTACTAACTTACTAATCTTTGCCTGACAGTGTACTAACAAGTACTATACCTCATTTAATTTGACATAGGTCACTTTATATTTCAGATTCAAGCAAAGCCTGACTCATAACTGAAGATTTCAGTCTGAATGCAAAAGGAAAATACCTTGGTGTTTTGCATCTAAACTACAGACTAATATGAATTGGAAACTCATGTGTATACTAGTGACAACTTTGACTATTAAGCTAATAGGGAGTTCTTTGTTCTTTCTATATTGTATGTATTATATTGAATTTTTATTATCAATCTTCTAATTTTGGAAAATAATGGTTAATAATGCTTGCTTTGCATGCCATGCCATTCTTATGATGTGTCCATTTTCAACCATGGCAGTTCTTTTGACCAATGTAGCACTGACTAAAATTCCATATGCATAATATATTGCCATTGTTGTTATTGTTATTCTCTCTCATACAGAGAGACAGACAGAGACAGAGACAGATCATATTCAAACTTCAATGCACTATTACAGTCAAACTCACGTCATCACGCCATCATGTGATTTAGTGTAACTTTTTCCCCCTTCTCTAAACTGGGCATGCGCATGGCCAGTGCATGACATATCCAGTCCAAGGCTGTGAGTTTGACACCCCTGCTCTACTAGAACAAGTTACATATCATTTCCATCAATGTTTTAACTAGCTTGGGAAGTTTTTATAGATCATGAAAGGAAATTCTCAACTGCAAAGAGTCACCTTCTATATGAAAAGGATAATACAGCTGGGAGGGAATAGGTAGGCTTGAATTTAGTGAATATGTTTTTGTGAATGACCTTGATAGGTTTTTAAATGCCTGCTTATATTAAGAGTCATTTGTATTTAGTTTCACAGATTTTCTCAGAAGTCCCCAAAATCACCTCACCAGGAAAAACCAGTGAGTTTGCAATTTGAATGCCACCAGTGAGTTTGCTATGTGAATTCTCCTCCCTGGTGTGCACTGAAGCCATTTCTTCATTTTCTTTAGGTTGCCGCTTAAGGTGGACTCTGTATGGAGGAAAGTGCTACTACTTTTCTACGCTGCAAAAAACATGGGATGAAAGCCAAGAAGAATGTGCCTCGTTAAATTCTGATCTTGCCATTATCAACAACAAAGCAGAACTGGTGAGTAGAGAGAGTGGATAGTAAAAAAAAAAAAAAAATAGCAAGTATTTTGGGACACACATTTAAAACTCATTACACTTCCATAAAATAATGTGTAACTGTCCCCCTCCCAATCAATTTACCTTTAAATGGAAATTAGGACATAGTTGTAGCCTTCCTTAAGCCCTCCTTTTGCTCATGCCTGTTTGATTCTAGTTCAGTATAAGGAAATCTAGCCAGACAGAGCTACTTTGGCAACAGCTAGCAAAGTATTTAATTCAGGTCTGAAGCATTTTTAAAAAAATATTATTTATTTCTCTGAAGTATAAGTAGTCCTCATCTTATGACCATAAATTGAGCCCAAAATTCTGCTGCTAAGTGAAACATTTATTAAGTGCCCATTTTATGACTTTTCGTGCCACCATTGTTAAGTGAATCACTGCAGTTGGTAGGTTAGTAACACGGCTGTTAAGTGAATCTGGCTTCCCCATTGACTTTGCTTGTCAGAAGGTTGCAAAAAAGGATCACCTGACTTCAGGACACTGCAACCATCATAAATATGAGTCAGTTGCCAAGTGTCTGAATTTGATCATGTGACCATGGAGATGCTGCAATGGTTTTAAGTGTGAAAAATTATGATAAATCACTTTTTTCAGTGATGTTATAATGTTAAGCCATCACTAATGAACTGTTGGAAGCCAAAGACTACTTGTATCTATTTTTTTTTCACTTTTTAAATTCCAACAGTGCATTGTTTTACCATTTTTCCAGTCACCTGAGATAAAATTACCTCAGATGACCAGAAAAATAATGAAACGGTGCACCACTGAACCTATTTTAAAGAAGAAGGCCCAGTGAAAAGAAAGTAGTTGAGGAAAAGAAAAATAGTAATTTAAAAACACACATACATATTTGAAGTAGATTTAGAACCGGCAACATTCCAGATATTAAGCAACTGTATGAAATTAGTTTTAAAAGCTGTTCTAGATATTAGAGACCATGGCAACTATTCCCTCAGGTGAGAGGGTATTTTTGCCTCTGAAAAATAACCACACAAATTGCAAGGTTTAGATCTAGAAGACAATACCAAGTAAAATCTTTTCAAAGTGTTGGTAGGGTATTTTTTCTAATTACTATTTTTCCCCCTTGAGTTGAGGAAAAGTAGTGGTATAACCAGTATTAAAACATTCTAAAAGTAGAACAGGACAAATTTGGGAGCCTGTTCTCTTCAGCTACTGTGAGGAAATGACTTTCACAAATACTGTGTGTGAGGGAAAAAAATATTGAAATTAAAATGCTTTTAATTCTCTTTTAATTTTCTTTCCTTGAAGAATATGCATTTGATTGGCCCAATTCCATAGAGCTTAGAGTTGATACTATATTAAAACCTACAAGGAATGCTTTGTGTTTATTTGAAATAGAAGCTTTTGTACAGATAGAGATAAACTTGATACTGAAAAGGGAACTGATAAACCAGTTCCAAACAGCTTGTCCACCCTCCCCCACAGTCACATGATTGCAATTTGGGCACCCAACAACCAGCCCACATTTATGGTCATTTCCAGCATCCCACAGTCACGTGACTGTGATTTACAACGTTTTTGCCAGAAACCAGCATTTTTTTCTAGTTTGTGTCAAAAAATGGCCCATAATCAGAAGTGGGTTTGCTTAATAACTACAGAGTTCACTTAGCAATTATGTTATTTGCTTTACAACTGCCACATTCTCTTAATAACAACTGCAAAGAAGATCACAAATTTGGGCAAGATCATGTGATAACCCAAATACTGACCATCACAACTTACAATCATAATTGGGGGCCCAATTAATGTTGTAAGTCGAAGACTATCTGTAATGTGTAAGGTATGCATGGTTTATGTTGATGCAGTTTGAGTGCAACTTATACAAATAATGTAGGTTTAAATAGGGTCTGTCCTTTTCCTTTATTCTATAGATATTCTGCAGGTCCATAACAGAATTTGGTGTCACTGTATTACATAATGTAAGGAACTAGATATACTGAAATACTAGAATTAGTAGAAACTTGTTATTTGTTTCCTGCAACATATATATGTATGATATGAGGTCTTTGTATACCTGCATGCTGTAAATATCTGTTTCCTGTGAAACAGACATGCCCTTTGTAGTTGTAACACAAATATGCCACATTGACTAACTTTCTGGGTCAAACATAATACTGTTATTGGGGTCTATAGAGTATCTGGCATTTGTCATATATGTTCCACCTTTTTATCAGAGCCTTATTTCTCCCCCTCCTGCCTGAGAAGGGAGTTCCCTTCACTCCAAGGGGATAAATAGCCAAATGTGGACACAAAGGACACAAAGAAGATGATCAGGAAGAGATAATGCTAATGATGCTCATTAAGAGGGTCTATCCTGTTACAGGGATACACAAACCAAATTCCAGGAGATACACATATGAAAGATGCCAGAACTGGAGATTTATGACATTCCTAAACAATATAAAAGGGATTCCCATTCTCTTTCTTTTCTGTAGTCCTTCCCAGGATGTATCTTTTATGTGTTTGGAACAGCTAACCATTTAAGCTTGATCAAGATTAAATGATATGATATTCAAGCTTCTGTTTAAATTTCTTGTTTGGCATTTATGAGCTTAAACATATTATTATTAAACTTTACAGCAGTATTGCAGGCAAATTCTGTCCACAGCCTGGAGTTTGATCCTGACAAGGCACAAGATTGACTCAGCCTTCCATGATAAAATGAGGGCCTAGATTGTTTGAGGAAATAAGCAAATAATGATTCTACATCTTAAACTGCCAAGAGAGTGCTGTAAAAGTTCTATGGGACAGTATATGTCTAAATGCTATTGCTACTACTATTCTGTTAATGCTGATTTACAATAAATTAGGTCATCCAATCTAGATTACTGGAAGGGCTGATATTGGTTGACTAGAGTACTATTCCATAGCTGATTCTTTTAAAAATTACAATAAAATTAAAAATACAAACTCCATATATTGAAATAATATAATTAATATCAATATGATAGAAATTTAAAGCTATAAGCAAAATTAGAACGAGGCTAGCTATGAAATTCTGGGAATTGAAGCTCATTCATCTCTAAGTTGGCACGGTTGAGAAACACTACTTTATAAATAGTATGATTGTCAGTTTTATAACATTTAAGATACTGAGATAGTCTTCAAAATGTGGGTTTTAATTTAAAACTCTAGAACAGGGGTGTCACACTCACTGCCCACAGGCTGGCCAAGCCCACTGCCATTTTAGCAAAGGGGGAAAAAGTCATGATACATCACATGACGACAATATGATGATGTGAGTTTGACACCCCTGCTCTAGAATGCTTCATTTTCATAGAAAAAAATATGTAACAAATATGAATGTGTGATCATATGAAACCAAACTCTATTATTTATTTTCATGAACATTTAGATTTTGGAGGATTTTTAGGACAGCCTATCAAAAGCAGCCAATTGGTCTTTTGTTCTTAATGTATTTTCTTAGAAACAGAAGGAAGCAGCAATTGAGAAATAGGGGAAACAAATTACAAATTACAAAAACACATTGAGGCCTGTGAAACTCCATGAATTATAAAATGCAACTAATATAAGAGACACACATACCATGTTTCCCTGAGGATAAGACCCTGTCTTATATTTTTTTGAACCCTGAAATAAGTGCTTGGCCTTATTGCCATGTGCTCAAAAGCCCAATTGGACTTATTATCAGGGGATGTCTTATTTTGGGAAAAACATCTCTCCAGCCATGAGATATTTCTTACATGTGTACAGAAATATATCTACATTCTCCATGTATTGGTGCCCAATCTTATCAAACATTATGATTTCTTTCTACCGTATTTCTTCATTTCTCTCATATATTTTCATGAGTACATATAATAAGGATTTCATTATTCCTATAAAAAGCAATATATATATATATATATATATATGTATATATATATATATATCCTGTTGGCTATATAGGGTCATCTTCATTCCTACTATCACAGGAAGATAGAGTGAAATGCTAATCAGAGATACCCAAATTCTAATAAATAAAGACTTTGTGTTCCAATGCATAAATAACTGCAAGACAGTCTGGCCATAATTCTGAAGGAATTCCTGTGTAGGCATGTCATTTTATTGTGTTTCTTTCCTAAATTCTTAACTGCATTCCAAGTTGTCATTCTAGATAGTAAACTCATCCATCATGATTAGCATCCCAAAGTCTCAAGTCTAGTAAACCAGATTTGTTCTGTAGCCTTCATAGACAAAGACCAGTGCGTGTAAGAAAAGACATAAATAAGATGCAGTAAGGAGACCTAATTCTATATTGGGCCATTAGATCCAATACACTATTTATTTCTACAGATCTATAGTATGCTCATCAAATTTTATTCTTTTCGTCATGTTATCATACATTAAATGTATCATTTAAATTTTTTTTAAGCTGGTATCTAATCCCAACATATTCAAAATAGCAATATATCCAGCTCATTTAACCATGCCAGTATTAGAGCTATAAAAATGTAGTATGTGTTAAAGTATAATTAACTAAAAAGGCACTTGTTTTCTGGATTATTTTTATCACTGTATTTCTTTATTTTTTCAAATGGTGAATGATCAAACATCTTAATGCAATAAATCAGGATTGCTGAGTAGTTTTGTTGGATATCGTATTGGTTTGTGTGGTTTTAGTATCTTTACAAAATCAAACTTGGGATAATAAGTAATTTAATACCCTGTTTCCCAGAAAATAAGACATCCTTGATAATAAGCCCAATCAGGCTTTTGAGTGCATGTGGTAAAATAAACTCCCCCGAAAATAAGCCCTCCCATACTATTTAAATGCATGTGCAGCCAGTCCCCGCCATTTCCTCTGGTTAAGGTTAGGGAGACAGAGCTGGAAATCAGGTAAGATGGCAAGAGGAGCCTGGTCTTCCTCCATGCACCCCAAAATAATAAAATCTCCCTGAAAATAAGGCCAAGATCTTATTTTGTGTTCAAAAAATATAAGACAGGGTCTTATTTTCGGGGAAACATGGGTATTAAAAAAATGTTATAATAGTTTTTTTCTATCTGATATCCTTTAGATATACTGAAACATGCTTGCTTCCACAACACATACAATAAAATTAGATATGCTGGATTATTGCCCCAACCCACTTTCTCCTTCCTAAGGATGATGAGAATTAGAGTCCAACATCAGTCTGAAAGGCCCGTGCTTGGACAAGACTTCATTAAATAAAGTTCATACTATTTGAAATGGATATTAATTATATTGAGAATCCAACTTACAAAAGGAGTTTTTTTAAAAAAACAATTCTTCATACCAGGAGTGGGTTCTACTTACTTTTACTACCGGTTCTCTTCCTGCACGCACTTTGTGCGCGATTGGCGCGTGCGCGTGAGCGAAGTGAGCGTGCCCCGATCACGTACTCTGCACATGCGCACTTCATGGCAGCAGCGAGAGATCCGGAGGGGCAGGGCTTTCCTATCCGTAGTCCACTCCTGATGCCTCACCCGTGCGCCAGGAAAGCCCCCGGCCACCACCGCCGGTCCCATGCCTCGCCCCGCCCCTCCGGATCTCTCGTTCGCTGGCTCCTGAAACTGCTTGCTTTGAAGCTGGGCCCGGCATGGG
>JANHFM010000698.1:268393-279581 GCA_032468115.1 Grayia smithii | reverse complement strand
CCTTATAACAATAATAAAAAGAATAAAATATCAAAAACTACATATGTAACTTTTTTTTAAATATATCTTTATTACAAATTTTCCATTAAAAACAACACAAATTATTATTTACAATGCATCGGTTCTTACACTCATTGAGAAGAGACACAGACAAAAGACATAAACATAAGTAAACAAAAGACATCCAACGAAGACTGAGGAATATAATACCTTTCCCTAAATTTAATCTTACTCATCCCAAGCTAAGAAATCTTATATATACTATACAGTCATCCTGTACTCCTAAAGTTCTCATAATTTCTATATATAAAAAATTAAGTATCTATATTCAAGTATAACAGAAAAAAAATATAGAAAAAAAGAGAAAAAAGACAGTCATAGTTATAGATAAGGCCATTAGCCAATCACTGACGATTACCCCCATTAGAATTTGATGTTCTATTTCCCAACCATAAATACCAGGAGTCCCAACTTTTATTGAAGAGTGATTCACTTTTCCGGGTTGGTTGTAACTTGAAGCTATAGATTTTCAGATGTTTCTAAGTAAATTGCAGTAAGATGGTTGATTCAGTCATGGTTTGGTCAGAATCACTTTCTGCTCTATACGTTCATATGCTAAGCCAAAACTAAACAAAGGATATTATACATTGCACTTTGAGTGATAACAATTTTGGAGTTGTGAATTTGTATGACAGAAGATGGACTGTGGGCTGTGCTTGCTAGCCTTATCTCTACTCACGCATTATGTTCATTGGATTTTGCCCCTCACTTACATGGTCTGAAGCTGTGGGGCTGCCTTCCTAGATGTCACATGTGATCTTAGAATCACTTCTGGGAAGCCTGCTTCTGTAGGACTGTGTTGCAGCACTTGGGGAACTGTGAAATTGCATGGTAGAAGCAACCCCCTCCCCCATACACACACCTACATCACTGGTGATGGAATTCTAATCACATAGCTGTAAAAAATACACAGTTAAAATTATTTTTTGACAAATCCCAAATGTCTATTTTGCTAATTTGTGTCAAGAGATGCAGGGCCTTCTATGAAGTCTGATCTTGATCAGCAACAGCCTCAAGCCAGAAATACTGTAGGGAATAATCAGGCATAATTAACCTTCAGGATTCGTTACCAGAAACAGGATGGCCATCAGCATACTTGCTTTTAAGCAGCTTGAATAAGGTCACAAAAGCCATGGCTACAAGAAACCATTAGATGGAATAAAACTCTATTCAGAGGCAATGTTTTTATGAAAGCCAATGATTTGAGAGATACCAGTAGCTTCCAAAAGGATGCTAATAGTTCAGTCTCATAGAGGAGCTGGACATATAATTCCTTAATGGTTGGAATGATGGCCTGGGATTTTTGGAGAGGGCGAGAGAAATGACTCAGCTGACCAATTCCATCTATTTCAGATGTCTTTAAGAACTCCTTGAAACTGGGGACCTTCTCGGCCATCATTGTAACCTATGCAGCTAGTGCCCTCTTACATGTGAGTATCCCTTTATAAACTCATTCCATATTCCATTTCTGCATCTTTTACAGCATAAACAAATCTTTAAAAGTCTGAGTGCCAATCCTTAAATGTTGCCAAATGAGGAGATCTCAGCGTATCATTATATAATGATCTACAAGTAGATCCCATCATCTATTTACTTGTCCCATCTCCCCATATGTGCAGTAATAAGTAAGTCAGGTGATATTTAAGAGAGATTGAGCAAGATAGAATGGCTGGAAATATGCAGATAAATAAATAAATACATAAATCCCTTTTGGGAGTAAAGGATGGTATTTTTCCTTCTTTTACTCTCTGTGGAATTTTTAGCCAGATTCTTCCTTAAAGGCAAATTGTTTCCTTCTAACCAGCCTTCACCCATTTGTACATGCCAACTATGTGAAGGTTGGATTTATGGGAGCTTCAGGGTACAGCTGATTTATTTCCTCAGAGGATCAATAGTGTAAGTCCACTAAAATTTCCTCCCTGCCTCACAATTACTAGGGGAGTTTTCTTTGTACTGTCTCCTCAGTGCTGTGGCCTGGCTCACTGTCCGTCTTGTCTCTCATCCCTCACCCCTCTGCTCCCTGCCTTCCCCACCTCCTGCTGGACCATGGAGGAGAACTACAATGCTGATCCGGCCCTCGAAGAAATCCAGTTTGACACCCCTGGTTTAAATACTGACCTTAACATTGTCAGAGCTGCCATCATATGCTAAAGCTTCGCATTAGCAAGCTGTCAGTCTGCCATAAACTTTGGAGGGAGGGGGCCAGTGGGGAGGAGGGAAGCACTGTTCATTGTATTTTCCAGCAACATCGTCTCAAGATCAAAGTGCTGGAAATGGAATGGCTCACCAAACAGTCCTTGTTGAAGAGACAGTTACCAAAACAATTTATTCAAATATAACCGGACAATAAGGGACTAAAAAGGGGGAGGAACTAAACAGGGAAAGTTAACCAGGAAAGTTTGGTGCGCAAGCATCAGTTCTGGCTTTGCTATATTGTAATCCACTTGACTTTTAGTAAAAGTATACCTTTCACTACAAATTGAGTCAAGGGTCTTCCTTAATTAAAGGACAAAATTGGGGCATGTCTGACAAAATTGTTCTTCCTTCCCCTGTTTTTCCTGGCTATTTCCTCTTGGGCGGAGATCTGTTCATATGAGAAGAATTGCTGTCCACTTTTTATGCAGCGTCTTGGGAAATCAGTCATCTTGGCGGCTGTTCTATGCTTCTACCTTTAAAGGCGACCTGATTTGATGTGACCATTCTAACTGCAATCTCATTTTTTTAGGGGCTGAGCTTCCATTTGGCTGCTGTGTTGTTGTCACTCGGCTTCATCACTTACATTGAACATGGTGAGTCATTCACTGCAGTTTTTCTCCTACTGAGATGTTCTGCTTCCCTTTCCCTTCTGTATTGTCAGATTTCTTTGCCAAAGCCAAGTTAGATAAAATACTATTTTATATATTTTATTGTTGCTTTTATTGTAAATAACAGCCACATCCAATGAAACATATTCCTTAAAGTGATGGGGGAAAGCATTCTTCTAATATTCATACTAGGAAGATTTCGATCAGCAAGTAAATTTTCAACTGGCACTTAAAAGATGTGTTATTAATGCTTACTCCTCCACTTCCTTGCAGTTTTAATGTGGGCACCATCCTCACAAAAAACCTGCCAGTTAGGAAATTGCCAAATGGCATGTAGTAACTTTCAATGTCTTTAGCAGAACCTCCCTTGATTATTATTATTAGATTTTTATTTAATTTTTCATTCCTCTATCTCAAGGCAGCAAATGCACTCATGCTTTCCATTTCCCCACAACAATCACCCTATCAGGTGGTTGAGCTGAGACAGGACTAGCCAAAGTCACTCAGCCAGCTTTTATGCCTAAAGCAGAACTAGAACTCACCATCTCCTGGTTTCAGGGTTAGCACCTTCGCCACTATATCACACTGGCTCACAAGCCAACCAGATCTATAATTAATTATCCTGAAATGATCTAAAGGCAGATGTCATTTTGCAGTTAGGTGTACAATCTGTGGAAAGCTTTTTGAGTTTTTGCATTTTTCTCTCCTCCATTTGGGAGGGAAAGGATATTCAAAGTTCTTGTCATCGCAGCTAACGAATTAGGATGCTGCATTGAATCCCAATGTAGGAAATTTGTTTGAAGCAAACATTCCTTAGTTAAGCAAATCAAGGCTTAAGAGCTAAATCTTGGACAGCTTTGAGCATAACTTTGCTTGCCTGGTTTCCATTTAGTTCTCAGAAAGAGGTTGTCTGTCATCTTTGATGCCTGTATACTCTCCAAGAAGTGTCAACCAGGATGCTCACATCGCTACAGCACGGTAAGTATGTGCTGAAATCTCAAGGAATCAGAGCCCGTTCACTTTTATTCCTCGTGCTAGAGCAGGGGTCAGCAATCCGTGGCTCTGGAGCCACATGTGGCTCTTTCATCCCTGTATTGTGGCTCCCTGTCATTCAAAATATGCATCACAACTGCCAGTGTGCGACACCCACCGACGTGCAATTTATTAAGCTTTTCGACCCCCAGTAGGCCAACCATGGATAAATCCAAGAAAAGAAAAGTTTCAGAAGAAAACAGAATCTTTAATTCAACTATATATGCTAGTTTTGTGGCTGCTCAGGAAATAGTTAGGTACGGGAAGAATTTTGTGGCTCCCAGTGTTTTCTTTTCTGTGGGAAACGGGTCCAAATGGCTCTCTGGGTGTTTAAGGTTGCCAACCCCTGTGCTAGAGTAATATTCTAGCATGAGGTGTGCAACTTTGACGCTGTGGGACTGCATACGGCCCTTGGTTTCTACAACACATCTACAAGAGATGGGCTCACACCTCTATTGCTCATTGTCTCTCTTTCCAGTACATGAGAGAGGAAAAGCAGAATGTCAGTGAAAGAATAAATATCCCTACCCCCATCTGACTCTGGCTTTGCCCACTCCTTGCTTCAACCCTATCCCCTGCAACCACAACTGATTGTGCCAAAGATTATTCCTTGGGTCTAGCAGGGTCAGGCTTTCCTGATCCTGAAATCTCTTTCAGCTTTTGGGTCTGAAACTCATTGAAGCCTGATATAACAAGGCAACATGTTGCTTCTTATATGAAGCCTCTTGACTAGGCTGTTTATGTTGGTTGGGGGAGCGGCAGGGTGAATCCTGCTTGTTTACGGTTGGATTGAACATCTGATGCTTCTTCTGTTACTACAGAATCTCTGGGTTCATCTCCTCAACCTGCTGTTTGGGGTTCTCGCTGTCTTCCACCTGGCCTACTTAGGCTCATTATTTGATATGGATGCCGATGACTCTATGGAAGAACAGGTGAGATATCCAGGATAGTGGGGAGTGGCAGGATAGAAGTTTTATGTGATACCTGTGCTGGTCGTTTTTTTGGGAGCAGTCCTACAAAAAAGTGTACAGGTAAATGTACTGTTGAAAAATCAACTTTGTGACCAGTTTTTGCATTTTATGACATTTGCTGGTCTGTAAAGCGAAGGAAAGCTGAAATAACATTATAAACACAGTTATAATTTCACTTGCTAACCACTTCGCTTAGAAACCATTCCCAGTCCCAATTGTGATCATGAAACAAGGGCTGCCTACCTGTATATTATCTGAGAGACTCCCATCCCCACCCCTTTATTTTAGCCTAGTTCAGGGGTGGGCAATTATGACTCTTTTATGACTTGTGAACTTCAATTCCCAGAATTCCTGTGCCAGCATGGTTGGCTCAAGAATTCTGGGAGTTGAAGTCCACAGGTCTTGAAAGAGCCATAATTGCCCACCTCTGGCCTAGTTGATCTAATAATGTGCGGATGTGCCACACAATAGCTAATCTCATCTCCTATCTGCAGCAGGATGGCAGCAGGTTTAGGGACCATCCACCAGGACTTCATGAACTTTCCCTGAAAATTCAGAGGGACATAGAATCGTCTCTGATCTGTCTTTCTCGTGATGTCTGAAGCTAGATCAGAGGGAAGGCAATTGTTAGGGTTCCAAAGGATGCCCTAATTAAATCATGAGCCTAGAGCCAAGCTTCAAAAGAAATCCAGTTATTTATTAGGAGCGCCATGTCCACACGTACCTAAATAAAGCCAACCCTGACCCCATGTAATTTACGGCCCTAATCATGACCCTGTTTCCCTCCCTCCCCCAAGGTATGTCATCAATCACATCGCCAATGGAGCAGTTTCGGGGTTATAGAGACCACTCCCCACCAACCGCTGTCAGTAACCCTGGGAGACAGCCTTGAGAAAGATATGTCTGGAATTTGCTCCTATCTGTGGCTGCTGTGTTGCTTCGTCAGTTTCCCATCCCCCCTTGCCTATGGCAACTCGAGAACAGGCCAGCGATGCTTTGCGAGTTGACAGCAATATGCCATTGCCATACTGTAGTAGAGCAGACAAAGATGGTATTGGGAAATGGTGAGGATCATCACCATCATCCAGACCACAGACAGATAACAGGTAGATCTCACTTAACCAATGGTAACTGAGCTGTCACTAAGTGACACAGTTGTAAAGTGGAATGTCAGTGACCACTTGCAACTGTAGTTACAGCAGCCCCAGTTGTTGTTGGGTGTACCTCATGGAGCTGCAGTGTCCTCGCAGTCCTGTGACTGCCATTTGCAACTCCCTGCCAGCTTCTCCATTTACTTTGCCTGTCAGAAGCCATCAGTTGAAGGTTACAAATGGCAGTCACATGGCCTCAGGTTGTAACTGTGAGCTAGTTGCAGGGTGCCCAAATTGTGATCCCGTGACTGCGGGGCACGTTGCAACAGCTGCCATTGTAAGGATCATCAGAAGTTTGCCTTGTTCGGTTCCATTGTGATTTCAAAGGATCGTTGAACATTTGGTTGTTCAATGAGAAATGCCTATAATTTAAAAAAAAAAAAAAGGTGGGAGGAAATAGAGTGCTTTTGTCAAGCTTTCTGTTGCCATCAAGTCCCCTGCTTCAGTTAAAAATGTTCAGTTTAGGGCAGGGTCTTCAACCTTGGCAACTTTAAGACTTGTGGACTTCAACTCCCAGAATTCGGGCTGAGGAATTCTTGGTGTTGAAGTCCACAAGTCTTAAAGTTGCCAAAGTTGCCAAAGTTGGAGACCCCTGGTTTAGAGCATTGTTTGAGCATATTGGAGCACAGTTTATGGCTACCTGGACTGAGTGTTGCTCTCTTTCTGTAGTAGTTCACGCATAAAATAATCTGTTCTTCACCCCACACCCACACCCCATGGCCAACTTTGTTTTCATGGAAGGCCGGAATAAGGTGACACTCTTATTTGGCCTAATTTTGTTTAGGGCAATCAGCTCCATAGCTGATTGGAAACATCAATCAATCCTTTGTTAAGGATGCTGATGTTAATCGGATAATCGGACCTTTGTTTATTACTTGCTTAAGACTGCACTAGGTATTACTGGTACCTATTGAAATGTTTCTTAATTATCCTGAGGGATCAAAACTTAAAAAACATGACAGCGGTGGCAGAAAAAGGAAATCCCTGAGTGCAATCATGGAATAGGGGGAAAATCCCACTAAGAGAGGCTCAGCCTTTCTGAACGTCAGTGGCCATCATTTCCAGTGAGTCTGGAAACTACCAAGTCGGCTACCAACTTAGGGGAACTTTTGCCTGTGACAAAAGACTAGGCCCTGCGTATTTATTTGAAAGGAGATTGTCTAAACTCTTCCCTGTCTGAATGAACGCCTCTCCACCGTCAAGTGTTGTTTGTGCCAGAATCTGACTTGGATGATGTGCTGCTTTTCTCTCTAGGGCTACGGCATGTCTTATACCATCAACAAATGGTCTGAGTTGAGCTGGGCCAGCCACTGGGTGACCTTCGGGTGCTGGGTCTTCTATCGTCTCATCAGCTGAAGCAGGACCTTCATGTGAACTCGAGGAGATGGAGCAGGGGATGGGTGGAGAGACAGAATTGATAGACTCCTCACCTTCAAGAATATTGGATGCCCACCATCGACTTGAGTGCCATGGCTATTGACTGATTCATTCTTTCTCTGGGATGCTGATGGAGGGAAGGCCCCCCCCCCCACAGCAGTTCAGTCGTATGCCCTAAAGAGGAGAGGAACATGCATCCCATGTAGAAAAGGCTGGTTGAGTATGAAGGTATTCTCCTGAATACCTATTTTAAAAAAGCCTTTCCTTCCTTTTCCAACATGGTCTGGACTACAGTATTGATAATATTCTTCCATTGGCTTCTTGGGGTTTGTGGGAGTTGTAATTCAGACGGTACCAGATTGCCAGTTCAGATATTGTACCTCTTTGAGAAAAAACTGGCTCCTGCCAGGTCCTTGATGACACTCCCTCTAGTGGCAATTGAATTGCACCAGCTTTCCCTCCCCTCTGAATTATTTTTACTGCATGTTTTGCCTCTTTTTGCTCTCTTGCAGCTGCAGGTGGGAGCTGCACCTGCTGCTTCCGAGGTACCCCTTATTACTCCTTATGAAATTCTGTCTTTAGTGTAAAAGTCTGATGATTAGCCAATGGGAATCATGATGCTTTAAACTGCATTGAAGATGCTGTTGATTATCTTTAAAAGTAGGACAGTTTGTGTAGATGTTGTAGTTTTCTCTGTTTTGCTTCTAAAGCCCTTGGATTTTTTTTCAGACAATCATGGCAGAAGCATTGTTGAGGCCATGGAGAAGAGCGCTTGAAAGTCCTGGGAAAGAGCACAGGAAATTCTAACTAGGGATAATCCTCAAGGAGAACTGAACCTTTTGAAATTTTCACTGTCTGAAACAATGGAATTCCTGTTCATTTCAATTTTTATCCACTGTGATATGGTGGCAGAAACTGGCGGCATCTTTTTCTAATCAGAGTGTAGCTACTCAGATATTTAATTCAGTGCCAAATTCTGCACAGAAGCTTAAACTGCACTAGTAATAGCATACAATTGATTTGGATTAATTAATCTGGAATAACGCTTGTTCCATAGTTTAATGAATATATTGTGGATAAAGTGCCCACTAAGGGTTAAAAAGAAAAAGGAGAGGAGAACCGTTGTGCCTTCTTGACATATGTTACCCTCCTATCTTTATAAATAGATCAAAAGCTTATTCCAGTGAGTTGGAGGAAGTATTCCCCCAATTTCTCTTATGCAGTATTTACAAGCTAAGGATTGCATTGTTTCCTTTGTCACCAATACACCATAATCCCATGGCAGGATCTCTCCTGAAACGCATATAAGCTGTTTAGGTACTATACTTCCTGCTAGAAGTACCACCCTGTCATCGCAGCAAAGAATGAAGCTTTAACTTGTTTTTGTCAAGGGGGAGGCAAGATCACGAATGGGAACAATAGGATCAGAACATTCAACATGGACAATGCCTAATCATGTAAAGATGGAACATTGAGAAGTTCTCTAACTCTCTTCTCCTGTAAAGGGAAGCTAAATGTAGACAAGCCTTTTACGTGGGACAGGTAGTTCTCAACTTGCAACCTTCATTTCTTTTTTTCTTTTTTTTTTTAATTACAACAGCACAAAAAAAAGTGACTTAAAATTGGTCACACTTAAAACTGGTCACACCATCCCCATAGTCCCAGGATCAAAATTCGGGCACTTGGCAACTGGCATGTACTTATAATGGTTGTAGCATCCTGGGGGCATAAGATCACCCTTTGTTACCAGCTTCTGACAAGCAAAGTCAATGGGAGAAACTGAATTCGCTTAATAACCATCTGATTCACTTAACTACAGCTGTTTGCCTAACAGCTTTGGCCAAAGAAAGTTGTAAAATTAGGCATGGCTTACTTAACAGCCACCTGGCTTAGCAAAGGAAAATCTGGTCCCAGTTGTGACCATAGGTTGAGGATGACCTGTTCTATGGAATTAAGTTGTCTCCATTTGCAGTACCAGAGAAGAAAAGGGTCGAAGACACTCGCACACCCCAGGGGTGAGGAAAGGTGTCCTTTTTGAAAATGCTGCTCTTGTGTTTTTTACTGCACGTACTTTGAAATGAAATGAAATAATAGAAATGAGCCCAGCAGGGGATAAGCTGTCCTTTTAAAATGGTGGGGTATGCGTCATCCAATGCAGTCTGGAGCAGTGCCATTTCTTCTACCTTGTGGGGCGTCCATAAAGGAGGACTAGCCTGCAGAACATCCTAGCAAGAAATAGGTTTCTTGGACTTCATGATTTCAGACTGCATAGGAGATATTAATATCGACAAGCCAGAACAAATTCAGTTCATGAGAAGATATGTGATAGGAGGCTGCACATGGAGTTTTCTCCAGTTTAAAAAATAATGCTTGAGTTTATAAAAGTTTTGAGAGCCAGTGTTCTGGAGGTCTTGTAGAGTTACTAAGCTGAATCAGTTCACGTAGGACAAGTGAGACACACTTATGGCCTCGGACTCATTATTGAGCGACGATATATGTTCCTGGTTATGTTACTTTCCTGGTTGAAAGTAAATGATTTTGTGAGAAGCTATCACCCTTTCCCTAATGCTAGTTTATTATGTGGGTTGCCATTTTTAAAAGCACATGTGTGAAAAAGTGACCCACACACCAACTACAAATGGAAGTATTTGTTTTTCCCTCAATCCAGATGTCCTCCAAAGTGTCTTCCCACAATTTTTATTTGCCGGCCCAAATAAAACAATACAAAAGATTTACATTGTGATCTGAGTTTTGATCACCTTGCTACTCCTCCTTGCCTCTGTAAGGGCACAGCAAGATGTGTGCAACCGGATGCAAAAAATAAGATCAAAGAGAATATTTCAGCAGATAATGCTAGTTTTTGTGTGATATTGGTGCATGTTGAGCCTCTTTCTTCCATCCAGCTGTTTGAAGCCCTGGATCCTGATTCCTTTTTAGCATTTCTTTATCTACTAATTCTTCTTTGGTTTTGGAGGAATCAAGACCTTGCTGGAATACAGTCTAGCTCCATTCCAAGTCTTTTTGTGGACTACAGTGTTAAAATCCCAGGATATAACTTCTGGCCCTTGCCTATGTGAGGTAGAAGACGCTATGGACCATAGGTAGACTATTAAAAAAATGACTGGGTATTCTTTTTTTAAAATGCCTTTGATTTGTTTATAAAATAAATATTCAGTGGAAAACACACGGGCAGTTTTCTGGTGTTTTACATGTTTTTATACATAGATTGTTGATGTTTTCCTTTTGAGGAAAAGGATGGTATGAAGGGTGGATATTAAAGGCAAGTGGAGATCTAATGAAGAACAGTTATGTTTAAATAAATGGTAGCCAGGAGATATAGTTCTTTAGGGCATATCTTCCTTATTCCTGGCAATGAATTATTAGGAAATCATTGTTTAAAAAGAGTTATTTGAAATCAGGCTATTCCCTGCATTTCATGAAATCGCAAGACAAGTGGTGTCCTAACTGCAACCTGAGCTACCTCAGAAGGCTACCATACCAAAAAAGCTCATTCCTTACCAGTGTGGTGGATTAGTTTATTTGCAGATGAAGAGAATGGGGCAATTAATCCAAGGTTTAGATCAGTGGTGAAATTCAATATTTTTACTACCAGTTCTGTGGGCATGGCTGGGTGGGTGTGGTATGGCTTGGTGGGCGTGGCTGGGGAAGGATACTGCACAATCTCCATTCCCATGTCACTCCAGGGGGAAGGGTATTGCAAAATCTCCATTCCCATCCCACTCTGGGGCCAGCCAGAGGTGATATTTGCTGGTTCTCTGAACTACTCAAAATT
>JANHFM010000698.1:253466-266859 GCA_032468115.1 Grayia smithii | reverse complement strand
CTATTCTATTCTATTCTATTCTATTCTATTCTATTCTATTCTATTCTATTCTATTCTATTCTATTCTATTCTATGAATAATAATCATAAGATCCAACTTCCTCTGTAATACCATGTAATTTGTAGCATATCTAACAAATACACAATGCACGATTTACATATGAATAAAGAACTAAAACAGATTATATCCTCTGTGACTACCTTCTTTAACTTCAAAAAGGGAACAGATACTATTTTGCTGTTGTTAGTTGCAAAGTCACAACCCTATGGAAAATGTTCCTCTAGGCCTTCCTGTCCTCTACCATCCTCTGGAGTTCATTTAAGCTCATGCCTACTGCTTTAGTGTATAGGAATAGGAATACTATAGGAATTCTATGGGAAGGTTATTTGGAAAAACAACTTGTTGGCACTTCATTGGGTCAATATATCTTAGAGTTGCTCCTGATAACTGGACACTTTTTAAAACTATACAAAACTATGAGATTAACCGCCTGTAAGAGATTAAGCCTACTTGGAAATCATCAAAAGCCAAACACTTGTAGTCATTTTCCTTCCTTGAAAGCAGGGGAAAAAAGAGAGAAAGGAAGATATTTTTTCCTGTGAAGCAAATAAAAGGAGGTGAAATCACCTTACCAGTCCTTCCAAATTCTGGAAGGTGTGATGCATGTGTGTGGGGGGGGGGAGGGTCTTTTAAAGAGGAGGGTATTGTAACCAAAGGCATGCATTTTATTTTTGTAAGAGCTTGATCGTACATGGAATGTTTTAACATAGAATAATAATAATGCCCCATTGAAATCCAGTAGAGTGTCAGGGATCCAAGTAACACCACCAACGAAAGAAAATTCTGAGGCTTGAGTTGCCTCAAAGTTATATTTTATTAGAGATGTCATATTGGCACATCTGGCAAAACCCAAATCTGAAAAGCTTCCAGGTTTTCCACACCCAAGGAAAAGTTCAAATCCCTGCCCAACATCCACTAGACCATCACATGGTCCAATCAAGCATTGTACCCCTTGGAGATGCCTCCCAGTTCCAGCCTTCCAGGTGCAGGGAAAGTTGGCCTTGACTTCTTGAGAAAGGAATGTTATTATCACCCATGCTCCATACAAACCCCCACCCCACTCCCAATTTCCTACAGTAGTAAACATGGCAGGTCTGAAGGCCTAATATAAAAGATGGCTTCCAGTCCTGACAGAGAATCTTTAAGTTGGCAGGTGCCATACAAAGGGAGAATAGAGGAGAAAAATCACAGTGATAGTGTTTTCCTCTGTCCCTCCCTCTCCCCAAAAAAACAAACCAAAAAAACCTTGCCCCAAACAATTATATATGACACAGACTTGGAAATTACCAAAATCTGGGCATTTATTCATGGTACTTCATCACATTTTGAGGCTTTACCAATGAGAGTTTGTGAATCCAGAAGCCATGACCCTCCCACCCTAAGAATAATGAATGATCAAGTTGAATGGGAATCCTCACTTTAACCTTTTTATATCCTTCTTGGACTTCTGCTTTTTCATATACTTCATATGGCATTGATGTCAACATATTTTTTCAATTAAAAAAAAAAAACTCTTAGGATTTGTAATCTCCACTTCCACTGTTTGTTTGTCTAACTTTTACTTTTTTTTCTGTAGTTCTTTATGTGATCCTAAGCCAATGTTTTTCAAACTTGGCAACTTTAAGTTGTATGAACTTAACACATCTTAAAAGTTGTCATGTTTGGAAAAAAAGAAAACATCTAGTATCAATGATATAAAGATTGAAGGAAAACTTGGATACTGAATCACATTGCTTGTCTTACGGTGATCACTAGATCACCTGCTTATAATTCTCTTAAGTTACATTTAACCATATTCTGCATGCTCCTGTATTTTAGGAAGATTTGTAGGGACACATTTTTCCTGACTTTGCCCAATACAGACACCGCAAGTCCAAAGTCTCACTGTGTTAGCCTTATCTATGATATGTAAATAAGAATTTATAAGCTCAAAGAATTGGATTAAGAAAACTTTAAAAATACATTAAATATCAAATATAAGAAAGGAATTTTATAACCAGGCAACGTTTGGGAATTTAGCATTATTGTAATGCCAATAAAATGTTCACATTCCATAATTACATTGCCCTAAGCATGAGCAAACACAACATTTTCTTTGGACATGCTGCTTCTTTACCACTGCTATGGTTTTAGCTTTACAGTTTTAGACACTTGTGTTGCCAATGGTGTAATTTTCTTGCTAGGGGCATGTTAAGGATCTGTGCCAAAGATATAGCACAGAAGATATTCAGTATAATGCAACTGGACAGAAGAGGAATGTTGTATCTAAATCACAGAAGTGTGCTTAGGATAGTAGGGCACCATGGGAGATTTAGGAAAAGTTAGTGTAGGATTTATTTTAGACTAAAGAATCATGTTTCAACTTGATTTGTTTATTTGCTTGTATCTGTGGGAAATCTATGTTCACTGACATTCACAACTTTTCCTAATGTATATTGTAAACTTTCTCTAAAATACACTTCATTGCATCTAATAATAATCTGTTCAGTTTGAATATGCTCACAGTTATTGGAATGAAGTTTTTAGTGGAGAATGAGAGACCCCAGTGGACTTCATTAGTTACTATTTGGGTTTGTCATGGGACAATCCACTTTAGATTAAAAGGAAGTTTAGGCTACTGATGAAGAGATTGAATTGAGGAAAAATGATTAATTACCAAACAAAACACAAGAGGTAAATAAAGAAGAATTTAGTAGTCAGCATAACTGTCATTGTTGTATTTCTTGGGAGACATCTAAAAGGACTTCAGATATGCCCAAATTAATGAAGAGGTTGTTGATAATGAAGAAAAAAAAGAAAAATTGCAGGTCATAGTTCTAGCTTAGCAATGACTTTTCTTCCTTCACCTACATCTGGAATGCAACTCATCATCATTTCAAGTTCAAGTTCAATGTTTCAATGCAGACGATGACCTACAAATAGCTCCCACCAGAGGAAATCCATCTGCCCTCATTTTTTTCATTTCACAAAAAGCCTCTAAAGGTATCTGGGAATAAACCAGTAAAAGGGAAGAGTGTTAACATCTTCAGGAGCAAAACAGACTAAGGGAAGTTATCTGAACTTAGTTTGCACAATGCCAACAACTCTTTTGTGTCCCTTCTCAAGATTTGCTGATTGTTGATTTGTACATTGTACATTTGCTCAGTGTAAAGCACCTAAATGATTCTGTCAATGGGATAAATGTTGTCAATGCTGGATACATCCCAATTCTTTTTTTCCTATGTGCTCTTGAACTTCAAGAACCATTCAACTGCATGGAACCCTTAACTTGATCTAGTAATGAATTGGTCACCAAAGCTATGCCATACTCAATGAACACTATGTCTCTAAATTGATCCATACTTAACCCAGAAAACCTGATGATGCCTGATACTGTA
The DNA here is from genome assembly GCA_032468115.1 of Grayia smithii. Lineage (NCBI taxonomy): Eukaryota > Metazoa > Chordata > Lepidosauria > Squamata > Grayiidae > Grayia > Grayia smithii. The sequence continues at coordinate 263,422 of JANHFM010000698.1, read as the reverse complement.
AATCTCCATGAAGGGCAGGAGATAAATTATGAGCAGTATTACAATATTTGAGAACTGAAAAGCTCCTCTAGAGAAAGCCAGAACATGTAAACACTGAAAGTTTCATTTCACTTCCTGTCTTTTACCATGCCAGTAAAGTGACTGGGAATGCCAACAATGTCTGCACTAGGGGATCTTTGGGACTCTCTGACCTTGTTTGTTTTCTTGCAGATGTTTCATTGCCCATAGTTAATCTATGGTGATCTGGGTGCTGGGTGCTGATTGTTGGTGGAGAGGTGCTTAGGTCTTTTTGTTCCTTTTTTGGCTGGGTAATAGTCTCTTTTGCATAGTCTATAAGCCAAGTCCAAAAATGCCAGGAAATTTCTAGAAGCCTGGCACTCTGACAAATCAGCCATTGGCAGACATATAGACATTAACAACTTCTATAGAAGTGGTTCTCAACCTTCCTAATGCCATGACCCTTTAATACAGTTCCTCATGTTGTGGTGACCCCCAACCGTAAAATTATTTTCATTGCTACTTCAGAACTGTAATTTTGCTACTGTTATGAATCATAATGTAAACACCTGAAAGGAAGGATTTTCCTCGACCTTTTTCACAAGTGCAATGGCCCACATCTAACGAAAATCAGAGTCTATGGCATCTACTTGGAAATAGGACCTATTAGACTTGCCTGGAGATGGATAGAGGAGCAGTGTCTTGGTTCCTAAGACCATCGGAAATATGTGTTTTCCGATGGTTTTAGGCGACCCCTGTGAGAGGGTCGTTGGACCCCCAAAGGGGTCCCGACCCACAGGTTGAGAACCACTGATCAAGATGGAAATAAATTTGCAGATAAATCTGCAGAAACCTTTAGATCGTGAAAGTCAAGAATCTATATATTTGGTTCTTACAGCAATAGATGGAGGTGAACCTAGAAAAAATTCTACAGTGCAAATATTATTAAACATTACTGATGCCGATGACAATCCCCCCATTTTTACTCAAGAGGTCTATAGGGTCCGTCTGACAGAAAACGCTCCTAATTGGAACCATTGTGGTCCAGACTTCTGCTTCTGATGATGATGAAGGCATAAATGCTGAAATCAGATATCATTTCAGCAACATACCAACAAATGCACAAGAAAAATTTACTATGGATCCAATCAAAGGGATAATTACTCTCATTAAAACATTAGATTTTGAAGAAAACAAAGAATATATTATAACAGTGGCAGCAAAAGATGGTGGAGGATTAGTAACACATTGTAAAGTGCAAATACAAATTGTAGATGAGAATGACAATTACCCAGAGATAACAGTGGTTTCCTTATTTACCTCACTTCCTGAAAATTCTAGGTCTGAAACTTTAATTGCTCTTATAAATGTTAAAGATAAAGATGCTGATGATAATGGAAAGATAAGACAGATAAGAAAGATAAGACTCCAGACAGACAGACTCCTGGATAGAGAAAAAGCATCTCAGTATAATATTACAATCACAGCAACTGACAAAGGAACCCCTCCATTGAGCACACACAAAACCATCTTGCTGAAGATCCCTGATATTAATGACAATGCCCAGCTTTTGAAAAAACTTCCTACAGCATCTGTGTGTCAGAGAACAATCCTTCTGGTGTCTCCATCTTCAGGAACAAAGCCTACAATCTAGATATGCACAGAACTCACAGATCACATATTCAATCCTCACCAGCAACACTGAAGAGCTTCCCATCTCCTCCTATATCTCCATTCACTCTGAAACCAGCATCATCTACGCCCAGCGATCCTTTGACTATGAGCAGTTCAGGGAATTCCAACTGCAGGTAAAGGCCCAAGATGGCGGGAGTCCCCCTCTCAGCAGTAACATCACCATCAAGGTGTTTGTCCTGGATCAGAATGACAACAGCCCCCAAATCCTGTCCCCTTCACCAGACTCCAAGGACTCTTTGAGATGGTCAGCTGAGGCAGATTATTTGGTAACAAAAGTGGTGACTAGATGCTGATTCTGGAAACAACACCTGGCTCTCCTACCAGCTGATTCAAGCCACAGAGCCAGCCCTCTTCACTATTGCCTCCCATATGGGTGAGATCAGGACAGCCAGAACTTTTATGGACAGGGATGTGGTTAAACAAAAACTTGTAATTGTGGTGAAGGACAATGGGCAGCCCCCTCTCTCAGCCACCGTCACCCTGAACCTGGTATTTGCTGAGAACTTTGAGGAAGCCCTTCCAAAAATGAAAAACCAGTTGAACAATTCAGAGTATCAGTCTGACCTACAATTTTATTTGGCATTGGCCTTAGCTGTGATTTCATTCTTATTCCTCTTCACAGTGATTCTGGCTTTTACAATGAAACTCCAGCAGTCAGGGAAACCTAGATTTCTACAATGTTTTGGTCCAGTCCCACATACCAAGACTGGTGCAATATTTCCTTCAAATTTTGAAGAAGGGACATTGCCTTATTCCTAGCAACTTTGCTTTTCCTCTGAATCCAGAAAGAATGAGTTTGCTGTGCTGACACCAAAAATTCATATTGCTAAGAATGTTCTTTGTGATGAAAAATTTGGTATATCTTTTGCAGATGTTGGAGGAAAAAATTTACCTTGTGAGGTGAGATAAAATAGAAAGGTAAACTTTTTACTCTTTGTCATAGCACAATGCTCTCTATATATGTTTAATCTGTAGTTAATTGTATTTTTTCCAACTCTTTTAGTTGCATAAATCTATATGTTTTAGATATATTTATCTATCTCCATAGATAGTGCAATAATGAATCTCATTTAATATATAGTACATTTAATATTGATTCCTATGGCACACTTTCACTGACATTGTCTGTGTTATAATGTTTATTAAAAAATAAACATCTGTTCATATTATATCGGAAGTGATGTTCTTCATAATGTATGGCTAAGAATAAGACAAGAGGTTTGATTGCTTTGAGGCAGCATGTTTTCAAGAGATAATTGTTGCTTTATTATCTAATAATAAACATTTAAGTGGATCATGAATAGGAGAATGGATAAATGAGGTTGGAAAAATATATTGTGAATATCTGCAAAATCTTATTTTCTTTGGATATTTATTGAACTTTAGATTTCTTTTACTCTTTCTTTGATCAAATGTGAGTAAAAGAGGAATTTACATGTTCCATTCTAATGCAATACTGAATCCTTGATCTTTTAAAAATTGATACAAGACTGTTCAACAATCATAAATATATACAGCTTTTTGCCTGTTTATTTGTCTAATTAACTCATTATTCTGCTCAAATAGTATATCAGATTTGGTACAAAGCATAACACAGATAAAGGTAAGTTTGTTTAATGCAGGGGTGTCAAACTCAATTTCATTGAGGGTTGTGTTTGACCTTGGGCGGCCAGGGTGGGCTTGGCCAGCTTAATGCCATTTGTGTTGGCACCAGGGGTGGGTTCTACCCACCTTCGCTACCAGTTCTCTTCTTGCACGCGCGTGCGCGAAATTTGCACGCGCGCGCTCGCTTCGCTCGCACATGCACGTAAACCGCGCTACCGCGCATGCACAGGAAATTTATTTTAGGAAAAATCACCGAAAAAGCGCTCTGCGCATGCGCAGAGAGCTCATTTCGGCGTTTTTTTAAAAAAAAGGTGAGTTGGGCCGCGCGGGTGGGTCCGGGTCCGGGACGCTGCGAACCGGTTCGGTGACGTCACAGCGTCACCGCTACCTACTCGCGCGAACCGGACCGAACCGGGGGCAACCCCCACTGGAAAAAGCCATGCTAGGAAGAGACTCTATGGTTGGGGGAACCAGACTTCCGATCAGGTCCAGAATTGAACAGGGGGTTTCCGGTTAGGATCTTCATGGCTCTTGTTTAAGTTTGCCGACCCCTGCTCTAGAGAGAGAAAGTTCAGGAACTTTCTTAAGCTGAAAGATTTTCGACATGACTTTCAAATTCAGGAGAGTTAAAATCAACTTATGCATGTCTGTGGGTCATAGTGTGTCATGACTTTTTCTCTTCCAGGTGGGCTACACGAATCCCAATTCCTACATCAATGTCATTATAGCCATTTCCACCTTCCTCTCCTTCTATGGCTATTTGCTCTTTTACAAGGCCACCAAGCCAGCCCTTGATGGCTACAACCTGCGCTACAAGTTTATCTGCATCATTCTGGTTCTTGTCCTTTGCGGGCTGCAGAGTGGAATTGTGGAAACTATGGGAGCCTTAGGTGCCATTCCTTGCAGCCCATCTCTCCCACCTGTTACCCGCTCTCAAAGTAAGTCACCTCCATGAAGCACGGAGTTTATAAGTGGAACGGGTGGACTTTCTGATGATATAGCAGCAAACAACCAGCGAAGACTTTGACAAGTGGCTAGTTAAGACCTTTAGCAAGAGTTTTTCTGTTCCTTCCCTAGTTGGTTGTACTGTAGGATTTTTTTCTTAGCAGTTGAAAAATGAGGAACCTAAACATACATATATACATTAAATTTATATGCCACCCATTTCACTATAAAGCGACTCTGGGCAGTTTACAATATCATATAACAAAAATTGGGTAATCTAGGAACCAAGAAAACTAGGAACAGCAACAGAGTGGTCAATGCCTGGAATGCACTAACTTAACTCTATGGTTTCATCCCAAAACCGCCCAAATTTTAATCTAAGACTGGCTACTGTTGACTTCACCTCATTCCTTTAAAAAAAAAATTTTTTTTTTAAAAATTCTTATACACATCTTTACATGTAGTAAGATACATCCTTTACATACATTGTTCATCATTCAACTTATCATTTAGTTTTCATTTGCATTTTTGTTTGTTCGGGGCTGTTTCTTTACCATTTATCTTTCTTATTTTCCCACCACCTTTCTTTTTCCTTCCCTTTCCTTCCTACTTCCTTCATTCCTCCTCTCCACCCTTCCCTTCCCCTTCCCCCACTCCTCTCGCCTTCCTCCCTTTCTAACCCTCTCCTACTCACTTCCCTTCCATTTCTTTCTCTCCTATACCCTCTCTTCTAACTCCCTCCCTTTCCTCTCTTCTTCCCTCCTCTTTCTACTCCTCTCTCCTTTCCCACTTTCTTCTTGTTTTCCTTTCACTTCCATCTATTTATGGTATTCGAACAGCCCCATTCTATTTCCCTCCATTTTATTTCAATTTCTTCGTTTAATAATTACATCTATTTCACCATTTATGTAGATTTTTATAATAGTTCCCTCCTTTCTCCCCCTTCCCCCTTTTTCTAGGTGTCATCTGAGTTTTTATTTTTCTAACAAGTTTTTCTTATTTATCTTTTCCCAATCTTTGTCTCAGTATCTTTAACCATATTTCTTTTCCAACTAATCATAAAATTTCCCCATGTCTTGAAATATGTCGACTCCTCAGTGGCTGATGGGTGAAGCTCTGAAGCACAGGTACGGTGAAGCATGACATCCTTGCCTGAATGTAGGTGCACCTTCCCAGCGACTCTACTGCAACAGTAGAGATAGCAGCAATGTGCCAACTTTTGTGCTAGCTTGCCTTGTACTCTGGAGCTGTAGAAAAGGAGCCTGAACGTTTGACTCTGCTCCTTTCCAAAGAATAGTTTCAGGAGTGCAGCTGAAGGTTTCGATTTGTCAAAGTTACAGTATTGAGTGAATGTATACAATGCCTTTTTTGCAGAATTTGTTATAGCTTTATTTGTTCTATAAATAGAGACATTCTGCAATCCGATAAAGCCCCATCTTGATCCTTTCTGTTTTCCTTAGATCACTGCCCGCATATTTTCAAAAATACTTTCGTGGCTATTTTTACAAAAAGGAAGCTGACTTGCACACATTGCCCCATTTTCAAGATTTGTGCAAATTCAAAACACGTAGACCCTATTTCCTCCAGTCATCTGATTATGCTCCTAGGGCAGGGGTCCCCAAACCCTGGTCTGTGGACTGGTATCAGGCTGCTGCATGCCAAAAACCAGGCTGCAGAAACAAGCAAAGCCCCATCTGCAGAATGAAGGTGTGTGAAACTACCCCTCCTCTGGTCCAGAGAAAATCCTCTCTCCATGGGACTGGTCCCTGGTGCCCAAAAGGTTGTCATAGTCAATTGGGAGATGAGCAATCTCTTTCTGTAGGCTACCCTATCTTCATACTTCTCTCTTATCTTTCCAGTGATCTACTATTATGCTTTGGCCATTGAGATGTTCTTTATTGGCATATTTGCTCATTATTCTTTCCGAAGAATTGAACCCTCCACGGAAGCTGAGCAGGTCATCCACCATCAAGCCTCCCAGACCCAGGAAGGCCCATCTGGTCGTTGTAGCCCCGCTGATGGTATATCTGTGGAGGGAATAAACTCTGGCTATCTCTCTGATGAGGCTTTTTGTACAATTGAACATTCTCCCTTGGATCGCTTTGATTTCATTGTCAAGGAGCCTGTGAACAGACAACAGCAAAGCTGGGGACCTGGCTGCCAGAGAGGGGGAGCCCTGAAGACAGAGGGACTTAGGTTAAGCCTACAACCATCTGGAATTGAAGCATCAAATGAAATCCAAATCCAATCCCATGTTAACAAAATGGAAGCAAATGGAGCCTCTGCTGTATAGCCACCATCTTTAAAGAACAGAGAGACAGCGAGAGCTGAATCCAGAAGAATGCATAATGTCAAGGCATACAGACTGGTGTGGAGGGATACTGAACTTCAAGTATGACCAGGCAAGAATGTGCACCTGTGTGCAGATATGCCCAGAAATATAATTTTGTGGGAGATTTCTTCTGTATTAGGTAGAGACCTTTGTTCTAGCCGTGGCTAAACTGCTTCAGGTTCGATTTTGAAGACCTGTTGGGAAAACAGAACCATTGTTCTGTTCCTCTATAAGAACCCATCTTTATAACTTTTTCTCTTACTCTTTCCGGAAGCCTAACTTATTTTCTTGTGAAGAACTTTTCAAGTGGCCCCTTGTTCAATTTTACAACTCTGCAGTACTCACTAAACTAAAATATGGTTGGCTACTTTATGGCGTCATGCATCATACGAACCCAGACACTATAATTAGGTTAGGATTCAGCACACTGAGAAAACCTAGGAATCTGGATTTAATCTGAAGACTATACTTTTATCTGTGCTTTGTTTAAGAGAAAAAACTGGCAAACAGTCCACTGTCAGTGTAATGAAGCCAGAAACACTTAAAATGGGCTCAACAGAGAAATTAGGAACACCTGATCAATTCATAAAGAATATTGCTGATTAACGGTCTCTGTTATAGGCCAGTCTGAATATCTTCCTGGAACCTATTGTTACTTAGTCTAAGAAAGTCGTTTATAGCTATACAAGAATTTCAGGAGGGGGGTGGGGAAAGGAGAAATTTAGGCAGTTCATGTACTGAAGAAAGCATTGATGAAATTATAAAATTTTATTAAAATGTTGCAGTATAAGCACAGAGGAATTTCCTAGGCTTTTTGATCAATAAAATAGGAAAAAGTGTAAACTAACCAGGAATTAAGTTAAGTATGTTTTAAACTAACAAAAGCAAGCTCATGTGCAGTTTTTCTCCAAGAACTGACACTATATGAGTGTATGAGAAAAAGTTATCCATTATCTCATTTTAGAACAGAGGTGACAAAGATCTGAGGCTCTGTTTATATAACACACTTTAAATGCTAACCTACCAAGGTTTCAATTACCTCAATAGGCCTATTACTGCCTGGAGTGAAACTACACTCCCTTCCTTCAATTTCAGTATCTATGATTGAGATGGAAGAGCCCTGCAAACACACTCCATCTCTGTGGTTGCTTCGATTGCCACCCTCTTGCAGATCTGGGGATAGGAGTGGAGCAAACTGAAAAAGGGATGAAGAAGAAGTGACTGTGGTTTCAATCATTACAAGTTCTCCCCTTTGGAAAAGGGACAAAAAAGGCAGGAAGTGAGCAGGAAAGAGATAGCCTCTCAAGCTGTTCTCTAACAGCCAGGTTGACTAACAGAACAGCCCTGCATGATAGCCCTGGCCAATCTCTGTTACAGGCAGTCAGCTTCTGAAGTCTGCTGCTGGATAGCCAGGTTGTCTATGATTGTGTGTATACATTGGAGGAGCAGAGTTCTTTTGCATTTCAATGTGACTCCAAAGGCTTGTGAGAGTACCATGTTCCCATGCCCCCTCAAAGTTCCAACTCTGGAGACAAACTCATCCTTCCCACCTTTGTTCCTGTAGAAGATAAAATGTAGTCTTTCAACCCGGGACAGGGTCACATTTTTCTTTCCTTAGTCCTGTGATTACGTTAGACTGAGAGTTCCTCCAGGGCATCTACAACCTCAGTCTCTAGAGGAACATTTGAAGCCCCGTGCTCTTGCAGCTGAGAGTAAGGCCCTTGTTCCTTGCTAAGGAGATTGTGTTTCTTTAAGAAGCAGGCTTCTTCGTAGGCAGGACGAATGGGCGGCTGCGTTGGGGGCATGTAGGTATACTCCTTCTCAGGATCCAGCTGACCCAATGGGAGAAAGAAAGGTTTACATTAGCTTATTTAGGAAGCTGCCCCTGGTTGGAACACCAGATCCCCAACATTTCTTCTTTTTTAATTTTCTCTCCGCCTGCTGTCAGGCTTCCTTGCCAACAGTTCTAGATTCAAACACTTTGCACCAATTGTAGCCCCCTTGCTGGAGGAAAGGGTTGCAAATACTACTCATGAAGCTGGCCAAAGAATGGGATCTGAATCTATCCATTCAAACAACAAAGCAAATCCGCTTGCCGGATTTTTGAATTTTTCCCAATTAAAAGCTTAGCAAGTCTGGTTTATGTGAAAATTATTTTGGATGGGCCATCTCTGTTTATTTCCAGATCACCTGCTACATCAGCACTTACCTGTAGTGGGTAGGTCCGATCAGAATCGTAGGCACTCAGATCGCCACAAGCCAGGAAAGGGACAATGACCCGATTGGGACCCTCCAACTGATTAAAATCCACATCTGTAGTGTAGAGATGTCATAAAAGGAAGATGACAATTATTGCCTGCAATAAGACCTCCTTCTATGTATTGTCATCTCCTAAATATTCTTAGATTTGTTCTACTTGTGCTTCTCTTCCACAATTGAGGAATATTTCTTAGGAAGTTTCTTAGGAAGTTTCATTTTTAGGGCAGAGGTAGTTTTTGTGGCTATTCTTGTTCTGATATTTGTTCAAAGAAACAATAAACAAATAATATACTCCTAATGTCTCATATTGGACTGACTGTACTCTTTAACTAGGCAAGATGGTGCATCACTGGGCAACAAATTTTGAAGCAAGGCACCTCAAATAGGATAACTTATAAAATACAATGAAAATCCAGAACCTATGATTCCTATGGAATTAAAATTTGGCAAATTTTGTAAAACATTTTATGACTTAAAAGTGACATAAAACATTTTTATGACATTAATATAAAATGTCATGAAACATTTTCTATCGTCAACTCCTGATGTTTGACTGTGCTATACAATTCAACATAAATTACTTTCAAGGCAGGAAAATCTCTGAATATCTCCCTAAAAGTTTTAAGATCTTTTCCAGTGACGGTACCAGTAGTACATTAGGAACTCTGTTATTGTTGAAGGCATTGGGAAATCTTGGAAGGAAATATGTCTGAACAATGACCAAGAGATCACAGGTTGTCTAGTTTTCCCTAAAAGGTGAGGACAGTTTACATTAGATTGCATTATAATCTAGGCTCACAATTAAGGTCTGGGCATCAAAAATTGCCCAGGTTAATCTCTTGCTGGTTGGAAACAGCAAAACTGAGCCATTATAATTTGCCTTCTGGTTCCTCCATTAAAGACAGTCTGAGAAGCTTCCTTCTTTCACCAAAGGTTCTTTCCTCCCTTTCCTTGATCTTCTTAGTTTCTCAAGAGATTTCAACTGATTTCAAGAGCAGGTACCAAACAAGTTCTGCCTGTAGTTGCTGCTCAGAGATCCCTGAGAAAAAGAATAGCAGTCTAAGCCAGGGGTCTCCAACCTTGGCAACTTTAAGACTTGTGGACTTCAACTCCCACAATTCCT
>JANHFM010000698.1:229852-241750 GCA_032468115.1 Grayia smithii | reverse complement strand
GCAAAGAGGGGAAGTTCAGGGCTTATGCCACCCAAGATCCTTTCAGACAGCATTTTATGGGCTTTTTGCATTAAGACCAAAAATCTCAAAGAGTACAGTTTGTACGAGAGACGCTCCCAGGGAAAACCACACACGGACGGAACATACACCGTCTAAGGAGGCGAGCATCCGGCCACATCCTTCCATCTACCATCGCCGCTTCCAGCCGACGCCCGATGCCTCCCCCTTTGCTCTGCCGCCCCACCTCCCCACTCCCCTCGCCGAAGTCGGGAGACTCGGGAAAAGAAGACGCTCAACTCTAGCGACAACTACACAGTCGCGCGGATCCTCACACACACACACGCACGCACCCCACACCCCCTTCGCAACGCCTGACGCCGCCGCTTCTTCCTTCGGCAAGCCTGCGAAGCGAATTCCCCTTGCGTGACGGAGGGGAGAAGCTCCGCCGTGCCAAATCCAGAGCCTGCAACGGATTCGGATCGGAAACGCTTCCCTCCGGCTTTCCGAATCTGCCCAGCCACAGCACGAGCAGCAAAAAGAAGCCATAATCTAGCGGTCTCCGCCTGTGCCCCGCTGCCCGCTCCGCTCCGTCAAGAACCAGCCAGCAAAGCAACCGAAGCAAGCAAATCTCCTCCGCTCTTACCTAAGCGTTTGCAAGGGAGTGCGGGGGAAGAGAAGCAACTTTTACGCAGCGCTCCCCGACGGAGAGGGAGGGAGAGAGAGGGGGGAAGGTTGGTCGGACAAGCCGAGTCGCCGCCCGCAGCCGCCTGCAGCATTGTTCCCACTTCCAGAGTGCAAACAAGGACTACTGTATAATAACCGATGCTCAGTGCATTGTGGGAAGCCGAGCTTTGAAACGGGAGAAAAATGGAAGGAGGCGCCCCCTAGTGGGAATCCAAACAAGGATGCCGGGCAAAGATAGCGCAAGTTATCATATAGGTGATGGGCGAAGGACGTTTCCACTTGGAAAATTCCTGAGCTTTTTTAGGTGCCCGTTTTCCTGGTCCAGGAAACAAAAGCATACAGTACAGATGTGTTCCAGAAAGGCAGCTGTACTCATCTTTTAGGACAAATACATTTATGGTCAGATAACTTTTAGAGGACTGTTAACGGTACTCACAATAGCTTATCTACTGGGTAATACAGAATAGTTACTTACTGTTTTACTAAAATATCTTGAAATATAAAAACTGTTTTCCTAGCAAGTCAAATTGCTGGCCTGATGTATTCCAGCTGGATGTTTTCACTATACATAGCAGCAATTCTCCAGGACATAAAGCAGAGTCATTCCTGTATGACTATCAAATGGGAGAAGTCAAGGACAGTCCCCAGGGGAGGAATTATAAGGCAAATGAGACAGGACAATTTAGGAGCTGAGCACAGGCCCTGCATGCAGATGAGCCCAGATTCAGTGTCTGGCATTTCTCTGTAAATCTATAATCACTGATAATTCAGATTTGATTTGTCTAGGGATGTCATTATTTACTTTCTACTCAAACCTTTGTTAATTGTGTGATAATATCCAATCTAGTCCATTCTTAAATAGGAGATATTAGTAAGCTAAGAAGAAACTTACATTATTAGAACATTCCCCACCCCCTCCAAACTCAATGATATATTTATAAATCATGCTTTCTCTCTATGGGGAGAAACAAAGCAATCAGTATGACTGAATGCTAATTAAATTGTAAGAGACAGAAAAATGGATGAAAAGAGGAATTAAACAGAGCATTTTGCAAATTGTTACAGTATGGCTAGTTGAAGCTCCAAAAAAGATCACTTCCATTTATGGGAATAATGATTTGTTTCCCTAACCCATTTTCTTTCTAATCTGAATCAACTCCCATCGGTATTCGGAATGCTAAAATACATATTTTACAGAACTTAATGATAAGAGATAGTCAGCAATTATTATTATTATTATTATTATTATTATTATTATTATTATTATTAAGGACTGGTCTGACTAATACTTGGCAGGAAGGATGTTAGAAACAACCAGGAAATCCCAGTCCTGCATGTTAGATTACAAAATTGAGACGCATCTCAAACAAAGACTGTGATAAATCATAGTTATGTTATATTCAGGAAAACATCTATGTAATAGAACTTGACTTCAAGAAGACTGCATTTATATCCTATCCTTCTCTAAAGTCAAGGCAGCATTCATCATTTATAACATTCTAATTTTTCAATGTTATCATTGTAAGAATCAACCTGTAAAACAGAGTACGTTGAGAAACAGAGACATTGGCCTACAGTTATTCAGTGAGCTTGGTTGCCAACTATGGACTGGAACATGGTCCAGCACCAGAATCACTAGCTTTCCTAAGATTATAGGACTGTGTATTTAACTCATCATAATAGCTCTAGGGGCTGCTACAGAGAGGAAAGGGTCAGGCTATTTTCCAAGGCACCTGAAGGCCAGACAAGGAATAATGGATGGAAACTGATCAATCTAGAAATAAGGAGAACTTTTCTGACAGTGAAAACAATCAATCAGTGGAACAGCTTGCCTTTGGAAGTTGTGGGAGCTTCATCACTGGAGGCTTTCAAGAACAGATTGGACTGCCATTTGTCAGAAGTGGTGTAGGATCTTCTGCTTGGGCGGGGGTTGGACTAGATGACCTATAAAGTCCTTTCCAACTCTGTTAATCTGTAATCAACTCAATGCCACTGAGATCCAGATGCCAATGAGCAACAAAATGCTTTGCAAAGAAAAGATAGGCCTCTCTGTATTCCAGGCACAGACGGTGTGCTGTGTTTCTTTCTGCACTGGTAATCGGTAATTGGAGAGCATCCTCCACTAAGGCAATAAGCTACTTCAAGTAGTTTGGTGCAAGTCATGCATGGCAAGAACTGCAGCCAAAGATGATCTGGATCAGGGCTTCATACTCAGAAAGCATCAAATGCTGAAGCAATGAAGCTGGCCCAGCATCACTAGCCAGGCTGGGATGAGAATATGGAAGTCCACAAACACTATGGCAAAACTTCTAATGTACTTGAAAAGTTCTTAAAAATTCAGGGAAATACTCACAAATGTATCTGCTTTGAAAGTAACCTATGTTGAACTGTATACCACAGTCAAATAACTGAAGTTGACCACAGAAAACATTTATTACATTTTGTGTTATATCATTTCAACTCCCACCCTCAAAACGATGCTATAGAGCACTGCACACCAGAACAACTAGACACAAGAACAATTTGTTCCCGATGCCATCACTCTGCTAAACAAATAATTCCCTCAACACTGTCAAACTAGTTACCAAATCTGCATTACTATTAATCTTCTCATCGTTCGTATCACCCATCTCCTCCCACTTATGACTGTATGACTATAACTTTGTTGCTGGTATTCTTAAGATTTATATTAACTGTTTCCTAATATGATTTGATTACTTACTTGTTCCCTATGACTATCATTAAGTGTTGTATCTCATGATTCTTGACAAATGTATCTTTTCTTTTATGTACACCAAGAGTGTATGCACCAAGACAAATTCCATGTGCGTCCAATCACACTTGGCCAATAAAGAATTCTATTCTATGCCACCATGCTCACTTAATGATTGGGCCCTGACTTGTGTCTTTTGTAGATTGAAGGTGTTGATGGGGATAATGCTCGTGTCATGGTGAAACTGGCAATTGGCAGCAAAGTAGTCACTGTGAGTCAACATGGAGTACAGCCTGTTACCCAGAAAGAATACGATAAGCTGGCGAAAGACTTAAGTAAGTTAAAGTAGATTTCCCCATTGTTCCCATATAGACATCTGTTTTTGGGGATGCTAAGTACTAATACTAGCTGTCCTCTCACAGCAGCCCTCCTTGTCAATATAAAAACCAAGTCATCTTGATTGCAGAGGTAAAGGTAAAGGTTTCCTTCGCACATATGTACTAGTCGTTCCCGACTCTAGGGGGCAGTGCTCATCTCCATTTCAAAGCCGAAGAGCCAGTGATGTCTGAAGACGTCTCCATGGTCACGTGGCTGGCATGACTAAACGCCAAAGGCGCACAGAACGCTGTTACCTTTCCACCAAAGGTGGTCCCTATTTTTCTACTGGCATTTTTTACGTGCTTTCGAACTGCTAGGTTGGCAGAAGCTGGGACAAGGAACGGGAACTCACCCTGTTACATGGCACTAGGGATTCGAACCACTGAACTGCCAACCTTTCGATCGACAAGCTCAGCATCTTAGCCACTGAGCCACCGCATCCCTCTGCTTGATTGCAGAACTTGGGGTAAAAATATGCTGTAAATATCTGTTCCCCTCATGGGTTATTCTCTCAACTATTTGCTTCTCCCCAGTATAGGTCGCCTCAGTAAGGCTCATAAAGAGAAAGAGGAGGAAGAAAGAAATGGAGCCAAGGACAGCTCTGATAACAGGGCCTCCAAAGGCAAAAACGAGATCAGGGAGAAAAAAAGGAAGCACCCAGCAGATTCAGACAGGTAAATGTGTCCTGCTCTTGCAAGTGCTGAGTGCTATTTTAAAGTCTGTAGCTACGGTATATGGGTGCTGGTGATTGGATCAAACATTTGCCCGAGTATAGCTTCCAATGGTAGTGAAGGGAGAAATGAGAAAAGACCTCACTTGGCTTATTATACAATTATTCAGAATATAATGTATATTGGTGCAAGAGTGCTTGTTCTTTGGAGATTACAGTGCTGACTCCAAAATGTATGTTTTTAATCATTTTAATCAAATCCCATTTGATGTCTTCTCATCCCACTATTTCTGTTTTCAGTTCAGTGTAAGCTGGCATACTTAGAGATCTTGCGAGTGAGCAAATGGAGAATTATCAAGAAACCAGTTCAATTGGGAAGCCTTAAGACTAGAGTTTTGGCTTGGTTAACTGGAGAGCATAAAAAGGGAACAACAACGAAAAAAGATAGCTTTTTGACAGGTGGTGCCCTAAGAAGCAAATGTGAGAGTAAATAGGCAAAAATCTGCAATTGTGAGCTGTAGTACTTAGGACATGCTAACCTTCCTATCTCATATTAAAAAAGGCCAACGGGTTGGAGAAGTAAATGGTCCCACTTCAGCTAATGAGAAGGTAGTAGGATTTATCATTTTCTACTGGACTAACGGACATTGGAAGCAGTGATCCCAAAGGAAGATAGTTAAATAGAGAAGAATCCAGGGAATGACATGTAAGATAATGTGTATCTTTGGAGTTCAAGCCCTGTGGATGAAACAGCTGCTGAGTATTTAAGGGAAGGGAAGATCAGATCAGGTCAGTTTTGGACCTGAAAAGTATCCAGAAAAACTGGAAGAATTTTGGAAAAGGATAACATGGATGATTGGTGAGCAGAAACTGTATGAAGAGGAAAGATTTGGGTTTCTTTAGACTTGAAGAAAAAATGACAAGGGAAATAAGGTAGCCCTCTGCAAATCCCTGGAAGGGCATTACGCAGAAGGTGGCCAAGACCTATTTTTTTCTCTCTCTAAGACAGGAAATAATGGATGTAAATTATAAGAAGGCAGTTTCTGAGTTAGGAAAACATCCTGACAAGTGCAGACAGTTTGACAGTAGAACCTTTGGTCCAAAGGAGGGCTGGTCTTCCCTTCATAGGATGTACACAAGCAGGGGCCAGGTACCTATCTAACTGTATACGTTCAGCTTGCTTTAATCTGAATTCTTGCACTAAGTAGGGATTAGGTCATTACCTAAGAGACCATTTCCAACTAATAATTCTTCAATAATTTCTCTTGTGCCCACAGAGAGACCCATACTGGGAAGCAGAGTAAGTCTGATGACAGTTCTTCTTCCAGAGCTGCTCACTGGTTGCGCCAAGATCTGCGAGTCCGTTTTATAGATAAGCTCTACAAAGGGGGAAAATATTATAATACCAAGGTACTTGCAGACACCTGCTTCTCATCGTTATTAATATTACTATCTGAACCTAGAGTGCATAGATTATACATTAATTTTATAGCATTGTAATAATTTTTTATAGGGTGCGTGAAGAAAAGGATAAATCGCTGTGCCAACAGACCAACTGTCCCAATTGGCATCTTCCAGTTATGCTGGGTTCCTAGAAATTCCATCCAGCATGGTTGCTTTCTAGGAACTTTGGGCATTGTAGTCCCATTGCATCTGGAGAACACCAAATTGGTGAAGGCAGATCTAAAACTGGTGGGAGAAGATAATGAAGGACCACATGACAACTCTTGGAACTTTGCCATTCCAAACCTTTTTGAGACTTGTATCATAAATGCCTTCTTAAAAATAATATGCTTCTCTTCATTATGAAGAAGAGGTGAAGTTATTATGTGGACAATTGATAGAGCTGGGAGGTCAAGTCAGTTCAGTTTAATTCTCATAAGGCAGCAGCAGAAGTGGAGGATAGCTTTTCACCTTTGCCAGAATAGCAGTATTCAGTTTGGCTCATGGTGTCTATATCCTGAATAACGCTCTTTGCAGAATTTACTTGCAGTAGTTTCAAAAGTGCCCTGTCCTGCAGTGGTAAAGATCCTTCTCAAGGTTGTACTTTTACAACATTTTACTCAGGGAGTTGAATGCAATAGAAATGGGAGAGCTCCCCAAAGCTTTTCCCCTCAGAAAAGCTTTTCCTAAAGCTTTTTCTGAAAAGCTGTGAGGTTTTTTTTTCTCTTGGAGCTTAGTTGTATTGAAATCATGGGGTAGATATAGATACCAAGTTTCAATTTGCCCAAAGAAGGAAGCTAGGATTTTATCAAATAACTATTTGATAAAATAAGTAACGACTCTCCCTGTGAGAAGCCGAAGGCCTGCTTTTGTCAGGGAAAAGCCTGTGTCTTTTCAAGGTATGAGTGTTTGCAGCTGAGGGCCAGTTCCAAGCAAAGACTTATAACACACTGACCCCACTGTTAGGATACAGAAGGAATGAAATCCTGTGTTGTTTTCTGTCTCCAGATGGTAATTGAAGATGTCCTCAAGCCAGACACCTGTGTTTGCCGAATAGCCGAGGGACAAATTCTGGATGGTGAGTGTATTAGTGCTGCTGCTTAAGTCTGAGACGCAATACTTGACCTTTGATACTTTCTAAACAGCATCTTTAGCTTGTTGATTATGAATAAAGGTGTCCAACATTGGTGCAAAAGTTCTAGTGCTTCCAAGGAGGACATTTGTGATTTGGGGACCCAAGTTTCTGAAGGAAGGTTTGCACTCATGACAGCCTGCCCAAATGCTAAGCTTGTCTACTCTTTTCGGAACTTCCTTTTTCTCAGAGATGATTGATAGTGATTTTATCTTTTACTTTTGCTACCCTGTCTATGATCTCAAGACACTTAAAAAGTTCTTGTCCTGCTTTTAACAGTTTGTTTTAATACTTTTATAGATAAACATTACTCTTAGATTTTGAAATCTTATAATAAAAACATTGTATATATTGGTATATGGAGATACAGATATTAATATTTAAAGAGACCTTCAATGCATAATACTTTTAATGAGATTTTTTTATTTAATAGGACTATCAACTGATAGATTATCTGCAATATGCCAAATTAAGCAAATTAATTTCTGAAATGTACTGTTTTCAGTATATATCTGCTTTTTTGAGATAATGATAGATATGAGAGCATTTGCAGTGTTTTTATTTTTATAATGCTTGCTACTCTTGATAGAGAATTACTTTACTATCTAGTTTTTTTGTTCCAGCTGTGGTAATGAATCTGAGCCATTATTTTATAGTCTCCCCTGATTAACAGTTTCTGCTAGGGAACTAAAATATCCCCCCACCCAAATTTCAGTTGATCTGTCAGATTAGGTATTGCAGTACTTAATCCTGAAAACATTTTAAAAAAACGTAATAGGTGAAAGCAGAATGTCTATAATCAGTTGTGTCCAACTTTTGGTGGCTTTATAGGCAACTGTTCTTCATGCAATCCTGTCAAGCATATTTCTTTCAATTGTCCATCTTTGTATCAGTTCTGATGGCATCAAGCCAGGAAGTTCTTTGTTTGCCCTTTCTTCTTGACCCACTAACCATTCCTAGCATCATTGACTTCTTCAATGAATCTGCACGCATGACATGGCCAAAGTAAATCAGACATAGTCTGATTTTGGCTTTATATGGATTATGGATTTTGGATTATGTTTCTGGTTTTATATGATTCAGCACCTCTCTGTTGGTTGCTCCAGCTGGCTATGGTATATGCCATAATTTATGCCACTGCAGTTCAAAGGCATTCCTACATTCAGTTTTTAGCACAAAAGGCTTTACATTACCACTGAAAGACTGGCTTTAGTTTGGAGCATCTGTCAAAAACTGCCCCAAAACTTTCAATCTATCTACTACCCTGTTTCTTCCAAAATAAGACATCCCCTGATAATAAGCCCAATTGGGCTTTTGAGCGCATGGCAATAAGGTCAAGCACTTATTTCAGGGTTCAAAAAAATATAAGACAGGGTCTTATTTTGGGGGAAACATGGTATCTGGTTAATTGGGAAGAAAATGGTGTGAGATGCAAAGTGCTGCTTAAGGGCTATTTAAAGTAGGATAAAAGATACCCATGTGATGGCCAGGTTCCCAGTTTCACTTGAAATTAGAGAAACTATGTTTGAGCAATTCTCTTTTACACAATTTTTCAGGTAGATAATGAAAGAGTGATATTTCAGGTAGTGGTATTAATGACTTCAGCTTCTTGCTTTGACCTCTTTTACAGGTATCCATGAGTCTATGCTGGAGACTGTAATTCCTCGGAATGATTCAGACTGGGTTATGGTGGTACTAGGGGAGCATGTTGGAAGGGTAAGTCACTAATTCAGTGAGATGGAACCTGGCTAATTTCTCTTAAGGCCCTCAAATTTCATGCTATAGAGATATGGGGTTGTTTGTTTGTTTGTTTGTTTATATTTATTATTAAACTTGTATGCCACTAACACAATGATAAATTGCAGGATGATAACAAATTGTTACTTCAGATGCAGGTGATCCAAGGTGTGGTCTCACTCTTGAGGTCAACATTTTGGGTTACATCTTATATTATCCTATAATATTTATCATGCTGATTTAGACAGTTAGTAGTTATAAAATAGTGAAGCTTAGCATTGCAATGGCTACAGGCACTTTATTGTTCACACTACTATAAGAAGCTTCACTTACTTTCCCTAGATGGGTAGCCCTCAACTTATGACCAGTTCCTTAGCCATCATTCTAAGTTACAACAGACCTCCCTGAGGGTACTTATGACCTGGTTCTGATGGCTCCCCTCCCAAAAAAGTCAAATAACTGCATTTTGGGTGTGTGACAACCAGTCTGCCATTTGCAGCATCTCATAGTCACATAACCACATTTTATAATGTTTTTGCCAAAAAGTGGCAGTTTATTTCAGCAAACCTAACTCATGGCAAGCTGTTGATTCATGTTAGGACCACAGCATAACTTACATAAGAACCTTGTAAAATTGGGTGGATCATATAGGTGACCCACTTTATGACTGTCATGACTTATAATCGTTATGGGCAGTCGTAAGTCAAGGACTACCTATATGTATTCTTTGAAATAGTTACAAAGTAAACTAAAATGCAGCAAATCGTATGTGAGAACACAGATTTCATAAGGTTTGGGGCATCTTTTTTTTGTCACTGCAATATTACATGAAATTGAGTTATGTTGATAACTGGAATACCACAATATTTGGAGCTCCACAGCTTGCTCACACCTGGTATTTTCAGATGCATGCTTTTCTTCAGGAAAAGAAACACTAATCTCATTTATGCTTTTTCACTCTTAGATGGGCCGCATTCTGCGTCGAGACAAGGGACAGAATCGTGCAGTGGTGCAACTACAACAGGATGAAGAAAAGCTTCTGACCCTGGATTATGATGCTATCTGTCACTATGTTGGTGGCTTCGAGGATGATTGAGAGCCACAGCTCCTCCAAAAAGTAGAACATCTACAAAACAGAGGAATTTCTCTTCTGAGACTCAGGATAAAGAGCCCAGCCCATAATATGGCATCTCAGTGGAATGGTGTTGGAAGTATTAAGCATGACAGACCACACCATGGGCAGCTTTCATTTGCATAGTAATCCATGATTCATATTCAGTTATTTGGCTGGGGTTTTTTTTTTCTAATGAAGGTTTTAGATGTACTGTTACTTTTGGCTAGTGACATGTACAGATCTCTGAATCAGTGATGCTCCAGAACTGCCAAAGTCAAGAATAATCTAATAAAGGCACTATGCGGCATAATCAAACAGTTGCTGGTCAACTCTGGATTTAGAGGACTGAAAATTAAGCCACCCCTAGCACAAAGATTTCTGATTTAGAAACTAGTGGTTCATGGACTTCCATTTTAAATTATTCTTTGGGATGTGGAGTTTTAATCTCTTAATTTTTTTATAGAGAATAGCTACTGCAATTTGTGTCATCTGCTGAAAATTGGGGTGAAGGCTGGTAAACTGTATGGAAGAAATAACTTGCTCTTCACCTAAAATTCTCTAAGCATTCAAGGATGGAAACTGGAACTAATGTATTTTCCTGATTTTTTTTTCAGGATGGTCATTTTTTTATTCACAAAATCCTGAAGCAATTAGTTGTCAGAAAAGAGAATTGCTACACTGTGTAGAAGTTTGTAAAAGTTATATTGTGGGAAGAAACTAACAAGATTACAAGGCATTCCTAGAAGAAGGAATAATCTTACATTATCCTGGAGCGTCTATTTTCATCATAGACCTAAACATAAATAAGCATCAGAAATGAACGTAGATGAACCATCTTTTGGCAGGTGTCTAATTTTGCTAAAACGAATAAGTTTGTGTGTAAATTTCCCTCTCAAAATGTCATGTAAAGTTACTGTCTGTTTTTCCTGCCACCTATGTAAAAATGAATACAGACCCAACTACTATGTGTAAAATAACTTTCCTGGGACTTCGCTGATAGTTTACTCTCTTTTTGGCTATAATATAAGTAAAGTCTTATTTTGCCTATTCTTTGTATGATTGTTACTAAAATTGTGATCAGTAAATTGCATTGTCTAGGGTGGTCTTTAATTTCCAAAGCAAAAATAATAATAATAATCAAATACCTGACATATTGCAATACTGTTGAACAATCTAGCACTCTTAGGTTTTACCATTTTTTACTACCTTATCTCAAAATTTATAAAAACATTTGCAGACAATGAAAGAATAGGACAAAAGCATTGAGGAACAAAAGAATCCCTAATAGAAATAAAAAATGTTTCTCTCTCCTTGCCTACCTCTTCAAAGGATTATAGTTTTTTTGCTATTAAATAAGCAAATAAGCCTAAGGGGAATTTATGTTGATTTGGGCCATTTACTAAGGGGAATTTATGTTGATTTGGGCCATTTACTAAGGGGAATTTATGTTGATTTGGGATTCTCCTACATTTAACAACTGAGCAGTTCAAGACTGTTAAAGATCACAGAATCCAAAGTGTATCTAATTTATGTGTTAAGCTAGCTGCAATTGTCAGCTGCAGTTTGGCTTGGTCCCTTGTTCAGAGAACATTTTGCTGGAGATAAATCCGGCCCTTTCCATTAGTCAGTGAAGCAACAGATGCTTCTCTCTTCCCTATCCATACCTTTCTTTTTTATGTTGTGATTCTGAGGGTCACCGCTATTAACTGCGTTTTAACTACTTTTACCACATTATTTAAGCTCTTTCGTTCCGGTCAATTCCCGCAACGGGGCCTCTGAACGATTTGTTTTGCCAGTCTCAAAAATGGCCGCCTTGAAAACAGACCCGGCCGCTTCCCCTGTAGCAAGAGAGAGCCCCCGTATGTTCACTGCTCGAGGCTCCCTGCCAGTTTCCAACATGGCCGTCGAGACTTTAGTACTTCCTAGCTTACGTGAGCGCTCTGTACCTTGTCTCTGTGGTCTAACGGAAGTAGCTTTGGGCTGCCTGCTGTTGTTTACCGCACGGATAGCTGATGTTGATGTCGATG
>JANHFM010000698.1:167283-180480 GCA_032468115.1 Grayia smithii | reverse complement strand
ATATATATATATATATATATATATATATATATATATGTATATTCCATATATATATATGGAAAGGTGGGCAGGAGACAAAAAAGAAAAAATCGAATTTATTGGATAAAGATTTGTGGAGTTATAGTTCATGCTTTTATTCTGCAGAGAATTTCTCTTGAATCAATTTTAGGTATATTAGGTTTGTAAGTTAAATAAATGTGTAGCTGAATCTTTGAAATATAATTGATTGGTAAAATGACCCTGGTAAGATAAAAGGATAGAAATAATTTATAACTGACGAATAAATTAAAAGAGAGGCTCAAAGGGTGTCCAAGCAGTGTCTTGGATAAGATTTTTAAACTCTATTCTGCTTTCAACCTTATTTACCACCAGGCCATCTTGCCATAAGCTTTTTACTTCTGACAGGTCTGAGTTATGACCATTGGGGGATCCTATCTCATTAACTGAAATGGAAGGATAAAACATCAAACAATCGTAAAAATCATCTGGCACTGGGAAATGATTTAGGAACTCAGGAGCAGCTGCCAAACAGCTTAGAAGGTTAATAATAGTAATAATAATAATACATCCTGAGATGATACCTTTTACACTGTCCAACAACAAGGACTCGTTTGGTGGATAAAAATGCCAAATCCAGTCTAAATATCTGGCTGACTGTGCAACATGCCATAATAGTAATTGCACATTGATAAAATTTCCATCTGTCAATTATAAAAGCACCCCGCTTGAATCCACATATATAATATGATGATACATTACAAAATCCTAGGTTCTTGGAAAGAACTCAACACCAGCTAAGTTATGTTGCAGTTATGTTTTTATATTTTATATTTTGTGAATACAATAATAATAATCACCTTACTAAAACAGCAACTTTACTTGGAATAGCTTATATCCTGTAACAATACCCTTAACACCATTAAACAACAATATCTGCTTATCCTTGGGAAGGACTTGACTGGTGGATAAAAGTGCTAGATCCAGTCTAAATAAATTTGGTGGACTGTGCAACCAACTATACAGAGGAGCACTTGTGCGGCCAACAGTATAGACAAACACCGGATATATATAACACCTAGACAGTTGTTGATAAGAAAGACAAAAAGTCTGGATAGTGGATGTGGTAGTAGACAGAAACAGCAGAACAGAAGAGAGAAAAATCACAAAATACAAAGACCTGCAAGTAGAAGTAGAACGACTGTGGCAAAAGAAAGCAAAGATAGTACCTATAGCAGTGGTGGCAAATCTTTTTGGCATCGAGTGCCGAACAGGAACGCGCTTCGTGTACTGTGCGCTTGCATGCCATTCCCCCACTGCACATGCAACTGCACCATCTGCATGCGCAGATCTCTCACACGCACGCCCCTTGTGTTGTGCGCACAACCGCACCATCTGCACATGTGCGTGCTGCACGCCAGTTGCCTCGCACACATGCTCAAACACGTGTGCAAGCGCAGGACAGCTCCAACAACCAGCTGGGTCCCCAGAATTGCGCGCATGCGCAGCTGCAGGTAAGTTTGGCGATGGCTTGGGTGCCCAGAAAAATGGCTCCGTGTGCCACTTCTGGCACGCATGCCGTAGGTTCACCAACACGGACCTATAGTAATAGGCAATCCCAAAACATCTGTACCACCACTTGAACACCTTCAGCATTGACAAAAATGCTGTCAATTTCAGTCAATTGAAAAAGCAGTTTTACTTGGAATAGCTTTCACCTTGCAACAATATCTTTAACACCATCAAACAACAACTGCCTATCTTAGGTCATTGGGAAGGACTTGATAGGTGGACAAAAATGCCAGATCCAGTCTAAACATTTGGCTGATTATGTGACCAACCATAATAATAAATAATAAGATATGAATGGAGGAGAGAAAGTTTGAATCCTACCATCTGCTTCTTCCGCATTACAGATTCCTTGATATTATGAAGTGCCTTCATTTATGCAGAATAGGCCAAAGAGTCCATATATGATATTGATTATGCCTTAACCCCAATTTAGTAAAGCCGTACTCCTCCTTTTCTTAATCAGATAGTGCAGAGCCGTTTTTCTGAAAACATCCTTAATGCCAAGACATATTTTATCCCTGAAGGCCGCGTGGCAGGTGATATTGTTTTATCTCGCTGCCTTTTGTGGCACCGAGCCCAGTCTGTAGAAGCGAAGACCTGGTGGGCTCTTCCTCCACTGTTTTCATTCTGCAATTCAAAAACATACATCTTTATCAAGCTGTTATTGTCAGACAACATTAGATAATTAATAGGCCATTTGTCAGCCTGCGAAAAATGTGTTAAAATCCCAAACACAATCAGGATAAATATAGTTGCCTGATCTCAGAGGAATTTCTCTCTCTCCTCCTCCCTCCCCCCCAGTCCTTCTGTCACACGGGCCTTGCAGGCACCTACTTATTACAAAATAAAGCTCATTATGAATTTTATCTAATAATTAATTAGCCCTTTCTATACATTGAACATCCCCTGTGATTTCAAGTCACTTTAACAATGAAATGGGAGCTTAGCTTTCCATCCTAGGCATTGTGTCTTGGGAATAAATCTCATCAAATTATCTGGGACTTACTTTTGAATAGACATGGATGTTGTTATTATTGCCTGGATGGTTTTACATATGAACATAAGGTGTTATTCTAATTTTGTTTACATTGCAAGATGCAATTTATGAATCAATTACTTAACGTCAAAGCCTATCTGACTATGCATTATAAAACAGATCTGAATGATAACCATGAATATTAGTTCAGAAAAACAGATAGTCCTTGGGTTACAAAGAATTGTCATCACCAAGTGATTTGGTCTACATTGACCAAATAAGTGACTATATGGCTTAGATTTGGCAATCCCAGGCAGTCCAAGAGGTGTGGGTTATTAAGTGGCAAAAAGGTCGAAAGCTTAAGTAAGAAGCTGGAGGTGCTCCAGGAGGGCAGTTGATGAGGGGTTCGGGGAGGCAAGTGCAGGACCTCAGAGGGCTGGGTCAGGCTGTATAGAGAGCTGTGGAAAGACTGGGAGAGCTGGGACATGCTGGTGAAAGTCACAGGAAGTCAAAGGAGAGCCGGAGTGGAACAGCGGGAGCTCTGTGCAAGGAAGGAGTTGCTGTAGGAGGGAGAAAAAATAGAGGCAACTTCCTGGAATGACTTGCAACTTTACACGTTGGTTTCTCCATTAACTTTATAGCGAAGGTACCAAATTGTGATGACCTGATTGCACTTCCCTGTGAGTTGTTGTAATTATGAACCGGGCATCTGAGAGCCTAGACTGTGATTTATGTGACTATGGGTGCCATAATGGCCAGAATTTCAAGGACCTCTGATATGTCCATTTTTTTCAGCACCACTGTAAATTTCAATGGTTACTGAACAAATAGACAAGGTTGATAAGGACTATCTGTGCTTGTCAAATGTATGTAGAATCATAAATTATTTTGGATTTTCTTTACCTGTTGAGTAGGTAAATCATTAAAAGAATTTAAGAAAGATTTATTCAGTAGTCAGGTTAAGATATACCAATATCATATGACCATGGTCTATTAGATTGAGAGCAAGCTTTTTCCACCTATGGCCCCTTTCCTTTTCTCTATGTGATGTAATATTTTAGGTGCAGTACACACACATACATCACATCTTTATTATTTTTATAAATAACTGAAGGTGGCAAATATATCCAACACACCTTCATTCTCCTATTTCTCCCTCAAACAATCCTGTGAGGTAGGTTGGGTTGAGAACAGTGACTGATACAAAGTCATCTAGCTGGTTTTCATGGCTAAGGCAGACTAGAACTCCTTTTCTCCCAGTTACTAACCTGGTACCTTAAGCACTAGACCAAACCAGTTCTCTATAATACATACAACTCCTACCCTCAAAACGACGCTATAGAGCACTGCACACCAAGACAACTAGACACAAGAACAGTTTTTTCCCAAATGCCATCACTCTGCTAAACAAATAATTCCCACAAAACTGTCAAATTATTTACTAAGACTGTATTACTATTATTATTATTCTCATCCTACCTAGTACCTATTTCTTCCCACTTATGACCATAACCATATTAGTTGTATCTTTACAATTTATATTGTTTTGTTTCCTAGTACAATTTGATTGCTTCTTAGTATCCTATGACTATCACTAAGTGTTGTAGCTTATGATTCTTAATGAATGTATTTTATGTTTTTCTTTATGTACACTGAGAGCATATGCACCAAAGACAGATTCTTTGTGTATCCAATCACACTTGGCCAATAAAGGATTCTATTCTATTCTATTCTATTCTATTCTATTCTATTCTATTCTATTCTGTGCGCTAAGCCAAAGTGGGATTCATTTAACTTACCTTGATTGGTAAGTGAATGTTAACGATTATTAGATGTTACCTATCTAATCAACTCTAGGCAGCAAACATACTGCACCTAAAACACTTTCTATTTTCCTTACAACAACAACCCTGTGAGGTGGCTTGAAGAGAGGCAGACTGGCCCAAAGCTACCCATCCAGCTTTCACCGGACTAGGACTCAGTATCCTTTGCCATTACACAAAACTGGCTCTCAGTTATGGTATGGTATATTTGAATCAGGTCATGATGGCTTATTTAGCACATCATAGTTTAAAAATACTGGTTTTTGTTCCACATGAGAGCAGCATCTGACATTTCTCCTTCTGCAGAAGAGGTTTATAGTTTGTAGTTCTGCAAGTCTAGGAATCCAGTCATTCTCCAGGAATGTTGCATATGAGTCAAGCCATCATTTTCATTTGTTTTGGAACAATATTTTAAGTGAGTCCTGTAATTTATGATTCGTTAATCTAGATTTCACATTTCATGTATGGTGTGAATTCAATCCAGCATGTCTGAACTGACTCCCTACAGGTTTTTAAGAAGTTTAACAAGTTCTGGCTGTGGCCATGTAGATGGTCTATTTGCAGGAGCCACGAATAAGCAGCCATTGGTGTTTAGTCTAAGTAGGAGTAGAATAATGGGGAACATAAAAGCACTTTTAATATTTGAGGGTCTATTACAGGGAACAAGGTGTGGATTTATTCTCCATGGCACCTAAGGATAGAAAGGTAGGAAAATGGGTAGAAACTTTAGGAGGGAAATGTTTACTCAAAATGAGGAATTTTCTGACTGAGAATTATGGTGTCAAGCAATGGAACCACCTCTCTCCTGAAGTCCTGGGATTCAGTCACTGGAGGTTTTCAAGCAAAGATTGGATAGCTATTGGAGATGACAAATAGGCAGGGCTGGATTAGCAGATCTCCCCTCCTCTCCGTGTAATTCTATTATCTTATGAAAATGAAGTAATTGGCATATATGGATAAGTCAAGAGCAAATGGCATTCAAAAACAGGAAAAACGGACGGTAAGTATGCCTGTATGAGTCAGTGCACAGACTCCTAAAAATGTGTGGCAGAAAGATGTTTTAATAAAAATACATGCACACAGTATATAGCTCCAGTAACTAGCTGAAATGTTTTAGTTTATAATCTGACAAATGACTGACATATCAGACATAATGCCCCCAAGGTATCATTGATTACATAGTGTCCCCAAGGCATCATTAGAAGTGGCATAAATGTGCTCTGTAAGATTTTTCCAAGAAGGTATCTTCTCTGTTGGCTATAAATGATGTGAGTTGTAACTCAGCATATCCGGAGGGTCTGTAGTTGGGTGGATGTGCTGTATAAAACTGCATAGGTAGTTGACTATGCTCAGTACAATCATGGACTGAGACGGTTTTCATGTGCATTCTTATTTTAACACATTAGGTTCAATACATATGTACATGAATAAATTTGCAATCCAGCTAGGCACACATAAATATACAAGAATAGTATAATTGTCAGGCAATTAATCTCCGATGTATAAGGAAAAGTTCCAAGGAAGAGTTCAGTAAATTACTTGTACAATCAATCAAAGTATAATCAATCAATGAATAAAAGAGACACAGGCAAAAGCAAAACACACTGTTAAGTTGTAACCATAGGTAACAGCCTTCCCTACTTCGGTGCCCTTCAGATGTGTTGGACTTTGACTCCCATAATTCCCATCCAGTATCATCAAGTTGTGCCCCAAAATGTCTGAAGGAGGGTTCCAGATTTTTTTTAGTTGGGAAAAGCTACTCTATATCTTTGTGATATATGTGTATATGGTTTTAAAAAAGGTTTATTGATGAATTTTCACCGTTTTAATTTTCTGGAAAAAATGTTCCCAGAAAACTCAGAACTCCCATCTTCTCTAAATGTAAAAACAACTAATGCTATTTTTGAAAATACTAACTGATCTTTGGCAGGCCAGCAACCACACTGGTATCATGGTTTGTTTACTGTAACGTTTCCTCTGTTGATTTCAGTTGTACTTTCTCCCATGTAAGGGGATTACAATAGGATTTCCCCAGTGTATGCTGGATAACTGAAAGTGTTTACAGAAGGGATCTGCTGGATAATGGGCAGACTAAACGTATTTTAAATAAAATAAATACGATGCAAATGAGTAAATTGAAATTATATTGAAGAAGCTAGTTTACGAGACCATGTTATTTGCAGGACTGCCTATCTCAAATCATTTCTGCCCATCCAATAAGATCTGACAAGGTCAGAGCGCTCCAGATCCCATCTCTTAAGCAATGTCATCTTGCAGGAGTCGGGAGACATGACTTCTCTGTCATTTTGCCTGCCTAAAAAAAAAAATCATTTCCCTCAAGATCTAAGCAGCTTCAATCCTGCCTGCCTTTCTGAAGGTCTTAAAGGGATGGCTTTGGTCCAGGGGAATTTGGGTTTCCATCTGATATTATTCTTTTGATTGCTGAACAACCTAGGCAGAATTTGTTCTAATAAAATAAATAAATATAAAATGATTGTTTACTTTTAGCTGTTTATTTAATTGTACAGCTATGCAGCTCACGGAGCAGAAGGATAATGTGCTTTTTTAGAAGCACACATAATTGCCTGTACCATTGTATTCTGCACTAGTTGAAGCTTCCAGATACTTTTCAAGGACAGCCCCAGGTATAACAGATCACAGTCATCCAATTGGGAGGTGACTATGGCATGAGTAACTGTGACACACACACACCCAATTCAGGAATGGTGTAACTAGCGCATAATATGAAGCTGCGTATAATATGAAGCTGCCTTCTCAGTGATGATCATCTCTTGCTCTTCAAGCAGGAGTCAGGAGTCCAGGTGGAACTACCAAGCCATCTCAAATCCTATTCCCAGAGAAGGCAGATTGAAATCCCCCAACAGTGTAAGTCTAGGGAACTCCACCACCAAACCAAAAAGTGTCTCATGTTGCTCAGGCAAGCAGGATGCTGTGCAGTAGGGAGGCTGGTACAATAGCAACATTCCCAACTAAGCCTTAGAGCCCAACTTCATAAACAGGGTCTCATATCTGGTGACCTGTGGGGCAGCACACCCAAAAGCCATAAGGGATTCCTAGATGACAGTCACCAAACCTTAACCTTGTTCCAGAGTTCTGGCTGATGACATATCTGGAATCAAACTGGGTATATCTCTCATTTCTGGGCCCAGCCAGGACTCGGTAATACACATCAGGTTGGCCAACTCATTGATGGTTAGATAGCAGATGGGGGGGCGGCTTATTACAAACCATTTAAAAGCAGCAGCTGGAAACTATTTGATCTGGAATTGACTGATACTTCTTTAACCCACTGTACTCCTAGTAACTATTTCCAGTATAAGAGTTGAGAGCTAGAGGGAATTGCATCTTCACATTATCAGAAACTAATCAACTATTTTAGTGGCTTTTTTTTAGTCCAATAAAGATTCTTATTGAGCTGAGCCCTAAAGTCTAGGTAGGCTATGCTGAGAATTCAGAAAATTCTGCTGAGCTCTTGCCTACAAGCCCAAGATCCAAGACATACCATAATTCAAAGGAATCTATCCTTGCTGTCAATTTTTTTCTCAATGTCAAACTTTCACAGCTTGACAGTCAATCACTTCATTAGAAATACCAATGCTTTAGTATTCCAATTTTTGTTGTGATAGAAATATACCTACACTTCATTTTGTTGTGTAAGTTGGAAATTTCCTTCCTTCCTTCTCCCATTCACCTTTCCGGCACAATGTCCATTTATATCTATTTGAGCACGACCACCCCGTCCCCCCCAAAAAACCAAAACAAAACTGTGCTACCTTTGTTTTTCATTGCTCACTCTGAGTTCACAAAGCATAGTGGTTGACATTTTATTTGTTGTCTCAATATTAAAGGGTTTTCATTTTTATCTATTATTTTATTTAATCATGTATTAATTTCATCTTATTAGTTTTGTAATGAGCTCTACCGGAACTTTTTTACTTTAGCTAACAGTGTTATTTGCAAATGACAAAATGTTCAATTGCAAATTCATTTGCTACAATAGCTTCCTGTTCATTATAAAGGATCCTCAGAAGAATTACAAGGTGTTCTGACTTGCTTATTGTACATATGTGCTATTAAATTGGTATCAACTCTCAGCAACCACGTAGGACAATCTGTCTCCAATTTGCCCCTTCATGTTTCTAATGATATATTCATTGCCACCATAATCAAGTCCTATCACCTTGCTGATGATTGTCCTTTCCTTTCACCTTTCCCAACATTATGGGCTTCTCATAGTGTTTTTGCAGCTATTCGTGGTATTCTCAAGAGTCTTTTCCAACACCAAAGTTCAAAGATGACAACAGTTTTTCTATCATCTTCTTCTTCAAAGTCCAGCTTTCATTTCATTTCCACAGACTTTCTTTTCTCCACAGGGAAAGCCATGGCTTGCAAGTCAGATCTTTGTAGATAAAGGCACATAATATTTCAAAATCTTTTTTCCAGGCCTTCATAGCAACCCTACCAAGTGCCAGTTGGAACAATATTTCTTGTCTGCTAGTTCCTTTACTGTTGATACTGGAATTGATTCTAAAAGGTAGAAGCTACCCATCTTTTCAGTATCTTCAGTATAGTTCTAAGGTTGATTGCTATATCTGTTGTCATTAGTTTGGCTTATATTAAATCTTACTCCCTTAAATTTTCATTGTGCTTTTTTGACTTTCATTGCTAGAGCTATAAGATCTGTTGCATTTTTGGCTATCAGGGTAGTGTCATCAGCATAGCAAGATTATTGATGTTTCTTTCTCCAGTTTTAAAACCATGTTCATTTTCTTCCAATGTAATCTCCTTAATGTATAGTTAGCATTCAATAGAATAGAATTCGTTATTGGCCAAGTGTGATTGAACACACAAGGAATTTATCTTGGTGCATACTCTCTCAGTGTACATAAAAGAAAAGATACATTCGGCAAGTAGTGTTTTAAATGTGGGAATAGCCAAGAGATTAGGCATTTTCTATCCCAAATCCTTTCTGCTTTTATTAATATTTGCTATAAAATATCATTTATAGAATGAAACCATACCATGTGAGTCCAAAAATAGATCTTTGGGGAGTTGTCAGGGCTAAGAAAATCCTTATTCCCATCATTGCTGCACTCCAAAATATTCTACAAGAACTACCATCTTGAAGAGAAGATAAATGTAATTGCATTGCATTGAAAGGGAATATTTAAAAGTCCAATGTAGAGCCTGTGTCATTCCTCCTCTGAATATTAGTAACTCCTGAAAAAGCAATGGTAAGCAATGTCGAAAGCAGCACAGATGCCTTCCTTTTAATTCAATGACCCGTCCCCCAGTTAGATCTTTGAATGTTTGGACAAATTTTCTTAACTCTTCTTATATTCTTATTTCTGTACTTTACTTCAGACCCTTTCACTGTTTTCTGGACGGGTCCATACAGTTTGGCAATTTTACTAGCTGTTGCCCACCAGGTAGTTCTGTTAAAGGGAGATCTTGGAGAGAATTAAGGAAAGCTCCTTGCACTAAAAGAATAGTTTAGATAACACTGCATTATCCATACAAAGAGCCTTGGTGTATGAGATCAAATATCCATCTAGCATCTTATTTTCATCAGTGAACAGGCTGAAGTCTACAATCTATCATCCCATGCTTTTTCAGGAGGCAACTGGACTTTCTGGTTTTTCTCTGAAGATGTTTTACTTCCCATCCAAGAAGCCTCTTCCGCCTCTTGAAAAAGCATCTTTGGGACAACCATGACCTGGATGACTGAAAATCTCGATAGACATATACAATCTATCATTCTAATGATACTGTCCTCAAGGGTGGCAAGCCAAAGGAACTATAGACATTGTTAGATTATGATGCCTATTTTCCCTGGTAAGAAACAGTTGCTATTGACCATAAAATGTCCCATCCAGGGTTGGTATTCACTTACCTTCACTACTGGTTCGCAAATGTGAGCACGCGCAGAACCTTCCACGCATGTGCAGAGTGTCAAAAACGGGATGTGATGACATCAGGGGTGGGTTCTACATACCTTTACTACCGGTTCTGACTATGCATGCGCTTTGTGCGTGATCGGTGTGTGCTGAACTGGTGCTCCGTGCATGCGCAGTAACTTTTTTGGGGGAAAAAACTCTCAAAAAAGTGTTCTGCGCATGCGCGGAGTGTGCAGAGAACAGAGAACGGTAAGTACAGGCGTGCGGGTGGGCCCAGCTCCCGGTCGCGGAGAACCGGTTTGGTGATGTCACAGCGTCACCGCTACCGGATCTTGCGAACCGGCCCGAACCAGGAGCAACCCACCACTAGATGACATCCAGGTGGGTGGGAGGAGCCTCCTGCAGCCGCTGCTACCAGTTCACCCAAACTGGATAGAACCAGCTGAATACCACCACTAGTCCCATCCCAATTTTGATATTTTATCTAGCAATAAATCCCCCTGTATGCAATGGGATGTATTTTTAGGATGCATGAGAAGCACTGATGTCTTTTGACTAAAATTGACCAAGGGCTAGGGTTAAGGTTAGCAGCATCAATGGAATAATCATCTTGATTCCACTTTTATTCTAATTTTTGATCCAGTGATCTAAAAGATGACAATGATACACCTGGAGTAGAACAGCATGCTCATTTATTTGGCAGTAAACACCATTTCATTAAAAAAAAATCCAAATTATAAATGATTTAAGGTGAAAAGAACTTGTCAAGAACTGACACATATGGAAAGTGAGATGGTTATTTGGAAAAGTAGCCACCATCATTCCTTTTTTTTTTACCTCTGTTAAATAAATTTTGTTGACTTCTGTGGATTTGCTTTCCAAAAAGCTGGTCTGAGCTGGTCTGCAAAGCTGGTCTGAGCAGAAATGGCAGGAAAGGGTGGGGGGAACCTATTTGTCCACTCTATTAATACTGCTCTCTAACATCCAAGCAAAATACAAACATTGTTTTGATATTTTTTTTCCTTTAAAACCTAGTAGGAGCCAGTTTTGGCTTGATTCAGAAGAGAGGAGAATGAGAACTTGCCAGAATGAGAATGCCATTGCTACGAAGGCCTTCTGGTGGCCATTAAAATAATTCCCGAGAAGGTGGCTCTCCAGAGCAAGATCGAACGATCTCCAAAACTGATGCTTTCTGTGAGGGAAGAGACTACCAAGGCAACATGGCTGAACAGTACACAATTCAGTTCAGTGACATTTCAAATAAGCTTTTAAATCCAAAAACTGTGAGAAATATGTCCTCAGATATGAGTTACACAGCAGAGTTTTTATTATTTCCCCCTTGCCAAAGACAATAATTACACTCCCCCTCCCCCTTTTCAAAATAAACACCACACTGGAATGTGCTGCAGCAAATGGTTAGGGCTTTATTATATTTCATGTTGCTTTCTAAACAATTTTCAACCCCGCTGGCACCCTGTCAAACAGAAGGCGACCAACAATAGCAAAATCCCATTAAAGCTGAGAAAGTTCCTTCCTGAGGTGAACATGGCCAGAAATAGCAACCTTGGCTTAGCCTCTCTATTTGGCACAGGGGACTAATAATGCATGTCCTGTTAATGGAAATTATCTCATTTCATCCCAAGTGCAGCTCTAGAGAAAGCTGGGCTGACGCACAAACAATCAATATAAGAGCATTCTTCTCAAAACAATAGATGCTTGGTGGGATTGTGGTGAACAGAGTCACCCTGCAGAACAAACAGAAGGTATAAAAATAGGCTTCCACTACACAAGCACAACAGACTGTTTTTCCTTCAATGAGAAGAATGGGTTTTGATTTGGCTGCTTGGCATACTTCATCAGATGTACAAAATAAGGACATCAAAAATGGGGGGGAGATCCAAACCAGAGCTCAGATTTTCATCTAAAAGCCTAAAACTACCAATAATCTTTCGCATGGGACTCTTTTACATCCATCATTGCAGTTCCCACTGGTCAGGCACAATCATTTTCAACCAAGAATTAATATGTCAGGACAGATTGAAAAGAACTTAAGATGCCTGCGTGGGCTGAAAGGAGGATTAAATAAAGTGAATGTTTTAAGCACATTAAAAGAACTCAACCATCCCATAGCACATCCCATCCCACTCCATCACAAGCATATTTGAAGTTAAGGCTAAAAAAATGGCAGCGGAAGGGTGAATTGACAAAGACCACCAATTGACTATTCTCCTCATTCCTGGAAGCCTTTGTGAGATTTGCTCTGAAAAATTCCTGTGGCAACTCTCCAAATCAAAGCAAGTACAGCTGTGAAAACTATAGAATATGGTGTGGTGGTGACTGCAGAAGTCCACTAAATGTACTTATTTATTCGGTTGACCAGCAGACACATGAAATCTTAAGAAAGTGTGGCCACTCTGGAAAAATGGTTACTATTGCTGTAAAAATCCAATGACCACTAGATGGCAGCAAAGAGCTAGAGAAATTCTAAATCCAATTCTGGCCATCCTAAGCATGGGAGACCTGCCTACTCTCAAAATAGCTGCCATGGTAAGTGGGCATGTTCATTTTGTGGTTGCCATTGTTTGTGGTTGTTTGTTACAACTTCCCTTTCTGTGTGCAATAAGTAGTTTTGGGAAGATTTAAGAGGGCATTTTTTTCTAAAAGAAATAATTCTATCCCAGGAATTTTGTTTAAGCACTAGAATTTTTCAGGACCACATGGAAGTACTTCCATCTTAGGAAGTAGCTCTTACTGTATAGCACCTTTGAGAAATCCTGGCAAACCGATGATGTGCTGGATGACTGGAGGATGACTCAATATTTTCATTAGTAATCCCGTGTTTCCCCGAAAATAAGACCCTGTCTTATATTTTTTTGAACCCTGAAATAAGCACTTGGCCTTACTGCCATGC
>JANHFM010000698.1:129360-144502 GCA_032468115.1 Grayia smithii | reverse complement strand
CTGCTGGCTGGGGAATTCTGGGAGTTGAAGTCCACACATCTTCCAGTGGCCAAGGTTGAGAAACACTGTTCTAGACCCAAATAGAAAGTTGCTGGACATGGTGGGTGGCTTTATTATTTCTCTCTTATTTTGTGCCCCTTTGCAGAAACCGAAACCAAAGCATTTCTGAAGGAAAGGCAGAAGAAAGACAACCACAATTTAAGTGAGTGGCCTCTTGGATGAACTATCCGAGGCTTTCTATTTTGGGTTTGTGCTTATTTGCTTATTTTGGTAAAAGAAAACTGACTTATATGAGGTCAGGGTGTTTTGTCCTATCTCCTCTGATTGGCTCTCTTGGATTTTCATCTTCTACATCAGGGGTCACCAACCTTTTGGACCTCAGGGACCACTAAATTCATAATTTTAAATCCTGCGGACCACTAATATGAATATTTTAAAAAGATAAATAATATTTAGTGCAATATAAGAACTGCAAATAATTTTTCTGCAGACCAACAAAATTTCTCATGGACCACCAGTTGGTGACCACTGTTCTACACGATCCTTTTGAATAGGGACACCAGGGCTTCAAACTTACAAACTTCTACAAGCAAAGCAGGTGCTTTGGTCACTAAGTTCCAATCTCTTTGAAATCAGCAGGACCTTTATTCTGAGTAAAATGAGCAGGATGTAGCAAATCAGTTTTTTCTCCCTCAGGTGGGGGAGTTTCATCAGTGTGAGTGCGTATGTGTGTGCATGCGCACAAAACAGAGAGAAAGAGAGAGAAAGAAAATCAAGAGTAAAATTTGGTGAAATTGGACATATTTATTAAATATTGGCCTGGTTTATGGTCTCAGTATTTCAGTGCAAAATTGGTTTGATCTGTTTGCACATCTTAAATTTTCAAAGCCAGAGAGTAAGATTCAAAATTTTTCAGGACTCAAAAGATAGTAGACTTGATTTTCTAATTTTAAATTATACTATCAAATAAGCTGTCCATCATTGATAACAGAATGACACAATCTCTGAAGAGCATAACTGTAATAGCAGTTACAAAAGGTGCTGGGGTGGCCAGCAGACTTCACAGATACTGTCTGTATGATGCAAAGAAACAAAGAATGGGAAGGAACGTATAATAAGGCAAAGTATGTTAAAAAAATTGTAATCTTCTACAAGTAATAAGCTCAGCAATTTCAACTTCCCTATATATGACACATTACACAGCAAGGCTGATTCATGCGGTTTCCAGGAAAAGAGTCAAGAAACTAATTAAAAACAACAGATGAAATGTCTTGAACAAGCAAAATTCTCCAATGTTTTATATTGGATATAATATTAAATATTAATAGCTTAGTATAAATGTTTAAATAGGGGCTAGTGGTTGGGGGGAAAGAAGGGAAGGGGAGAATTCCAAATTCCCCTTCACAATATTTTTACTTAGGTTCTATTTTTCATCTGCCTTTTGTATCTTTTTTCTTCTTCATCCTTTTGTAATCTTTAACTGTATGCAATATAATAAAATACATATTTTTAATCAGTTAAGCATTGCCCTCTATTTTAATTAACTTGGAAGAGTTAATTAATTAATTTGGGAGAGAAGAAAATGTATTGTGTGCTTTCTTGGAAGAAGAATTTACTTTCCCTTTTTTATGTATGAGATTAAAAAAATATTTATTTTGTGTTCCTCCGTCCCGAACATAAGACCTCTTTAACTGAATGAAAACCCATGTTTAAACTTCTATGTAGCATCAAGATTTTTTTGAAATCCTTTTCATGTTTAACATTTTATTGGGTTATAGAATAAAATAAGATACAAAATATGAAAGTAAATAGGAAAATGGTGGGGAGGAAGTGGGGGAAGAGAAGTGAAGAAGGATAAGAAAAAAGAAAAGAAAAAGAAATATTGACTTCTGACTCTCTCTGTTTCAGTAGAATAAGGCATTAACATCAAATCACAACTTTTTTTTTCATAATATGAACAAACCATTTCTATAGAAATATATCAATCTAAACAGTAAAACCCAAAATCAAAGTTTCATTCTTTTCTACTTCAAGCACGAAGTTCAGAAATAGCCTCTCCATGTGGAAATAAAAGTACTTATATTCTTTTCTTTAATCAAAATAGTCAATTTTGCCATTTCAGCCAACTCCATCAGCTTCTGCAACCATTCGTCCATGGTAGGAATCAAAGTGTCCTTCCATTTTTGTGCATACAGTAGTCTTGCTGCTGTCATAGACATATATACAGTATAGTAACAAAGTTCCAATTTTTTTTCTGCAGGTCTTTTTCCATTAGACCCAAAAGGAAGAATTCTGGTTTCATCTTTATCTCCATTTTCAAAATTTTCTGTATTAAAATATGAATCATATTCCAAAATTTTTTTGCTTTATCACATGTCCACCATAGA
Source organism: Grayia smithii (assembly GCA_032468115.1). Taxonomy (NCBI): domain Eukaryota; kingdom Metazoa; phylum Chordata; class Lepidosauria; order Squamata; family Grayiidae; genus Grayia; species Grayia smithii. Next base: position 142,115 of record JANHFM010000698.1, on the reverse strand, counting down.
TGATAAAAAGTCCCTTCTTTACTTTTACACTTCCAACGTTCATTTGACATACCTTTATACATCTTAGATAGCTTATCTGGTGTTAAATACCAATGATATATCATCTTATACAACTTTTCTTTTAAGGCTTTTGGAAATCCTTGAAGAAATTATTTTAATAGTGAATAGTGAATTAGTAATAGCGAAGGTTTTAAGCTGAAAAATCTAGGTAATCTAAGATCCTTTATTGTTGAAAGCAAAGATCAAAGTGGCTTCATTTGAAAATGACTTTTAAATTAAGCATATGTTGGCTTGGAAGCTAGGGATACTATACTAGGTGGGCTTATGAGAAGCTGATTCACGTGGAGAGCGGACTGTGGAAAGCTTGGTTTTGACCCACTGCAGTCCAGAAGTAGCAGAGAGAATAAAATGCCAAGAAGCCTGAGGTAGAATAAGCAGCTGGGCCAGCATGTAGGAGATGCCTTGGATTGGCTTATCATTTATTGCAGGGGGGGTGGGAGATTGGTTGGTGCATTCTTTTTTTTCCTCTCTCTCTCTCTCTCTCTCTCTCTCTCTCTCTCTCTCTCTCTCTCTCTCTCCCCAGTGCTGCACTTTGTCAAACATTTTTCTGTGCTAGATCCTGAGGCCCTATTATTCAGCTGTGTTTCAGGTTCCGTGCAAACTCAAGATTTTATGCCAACACAGGAAAGGTTCTGTGTGCAAATTCAGGAAGGATCTGATGTCCTTTGTTGGAATATGGCACATTCCTGAATTGATTTCTATTGATAGAATTGAAAAAGAGGTGAAAATACTGACAACATAATGCATTTTTATGAAAGGACAGAGACAGTCAAACATCAATGTTCCTGTGATTTCTAAAAAGAAAGACACCGGTTGTAAAGCTATTACACCCTGCATGTATCAAATGCAATTCTCATATAGCCTGTGATAAATTACCGTAACAAAACCGACACTCTGCACAATAAAAATGGAGTGCCTATGCTAAGAAAGTAAATAGTAAACATAATAAAAGCATAGCCATGACAGCCAGCTGGGTGACCTTGAGCCAGGCACTCTCTCTCAATCCAACTCAACTCACAGAGTTGTGGGGAAAATAGGAGTAAGAAGGAACCTTAGATATGTTTGCTGCCTTGAGTTCTTTATAAATATAATAAAGGTGTGATATAAATTAAAAAATAAATAAAACAGTAATCAGTATTTTTTTCCCCATTCCATTCAGTCGTATCCAATATTCAGAATCTGCCTGGACAAATCCCTGCAGATTTCTCGACAAGGGTTTTCAGAATTGATTTTCCATTGCCTCTTTTCTAAGGTTGAAAGTGACTAGTCACTAGCCCAAGGTCGTCCAGCTGTCTTTGTGCCTAAAATCAGATTAGGACTCACAGCCTCCCAATTTCTAGTCTGATGCCTACTACATCAAACTGGCTTACTGAATAGTTTATGTTGTGCATAATTCAGTTCCCTGTTGATTATGGGGAATTAAAGAACTACAGAGAGCCCTGTTTTCCAGCCACTGAAATAATTTGCATCTTTATTTTTAAGAATATTTATATGTGTGTCATTGCCCTATTAATCGTTCCAGGCCAGATCAAAACTATTTGTAATTTAATGTTACTACACAGTGATGGGTTCCAACTGGTGTTACCACCGGTTCTCTTCGTGCACGCGCTTTGCGCACGATCGCCAAATGGGCACTCCGCGCAAGCGCATAACAGTTTTGCCCAGCTGAGGCGTGGCAATCCACTCTGCCGTGCCTATCAGCTGGGCTAAAAACCAAGAAATAAAGGTAGGAATAATGTAGGGGCGGGCGGGAAGGCCTAACTCGCAGTCACGGAGAACCGGTTCGGTGATGTCACACCATCACCGCTACCGGCTCATGCGAACTGGGAGCAACCCACCACTGTTACTATGACAATAAGAGCTAGCACCCAATTTAAAACCATAGTGTTAAAATACTTAGGCAAATAAAATATTTTGCTTGCTTTGAAAAAGATTGCAGTATATCTGAGTTCTCTTTAAAGATGCACCCCTGCTTAGAAACCCCCCCCCCTTTCTACTTTTCAGTGGCATTATTTGAATAACAGAAGCCCTTGGAGAACAGCCTCAGAAGAACTTAAAGCAGATTCATGTGGGTTGAGATTTTTGACATTTTGCCTTTATACTGTGTTTCAAAATATATGTTTAGAAACCATGAGGCTGGGAACCTTTGCCTTTAAAGAATCTGGAAGTTGAATTTTGTGCCCAAGAATAATTCCATACAATCACAATATATACCTAACTTTGAAGTTAGGTATATACCTAACTTCATATACCTAACTTGGCATAATGGGGAATTTATCTAAGGAATGTTGAGAGGTTCATTTGGATGCTATAAAAGCAAACTGCTTTGCTTGCTGGAAAAATTAAGATATTATATGTGTTTATTATTAATAGTTGTAGCAAAAGCAGTGGTCCTCTGTCTCTCCACAGGGCCTCTTACACAAACTCTCTCTTTTTGCAGTTGAACGGCGTCGTCGGTTTAACATAAATGACCGAATTAAAGAACTGGGGACCCTCATCCCCAAATCTAATGATCCGTAAGTATGACAGGTTGATGACAACTAGTTGATCAAAATAAGCTTTATCTGCAAAAGGGACACAAGCTTGTGTAGGATTCATTGTGTATTCCGCTGAGTTTCCCTGAGTGATGTATGTAACACGTTTTAAAAGGTCATTTGATTTTGGTATAAAGTCAGCTATGATGATGTATTTATACAGTACAATAATAATCATAGCTAGTTGTAATTTATTTAACAACCCTCTAGACCACAGGTGTCAAACTCACTGCGTCACGTTGATGTCACGTGACTTATCGCGATGTTTTTTTGCCTTTTACGGAGCTGAAGTGGGCGTGGTCTGCGTGTGACGCATCCAGCCCACAGGCCACTAGTTTGACACCCCTGCTCTAGACTAAACACAACTCAGTAGATATAGAAATTATCTTGTGAAACTTCAGTAGTTGGTGATATATAACACTGAATGCATGAATACAATAAAAATGGTGTGGGAAACTATATATATAGAAAGTTGCTGTACTTTCATTACCTTGAGAAGCCTGTATTGTTTCAGTCATACAGTGACTGTGGTTCAGTTCCCACTGTTGGTATAAATGAAAGGTTTATCCAGGACTGAATGTTGTCTCTTGCCCAGCTGAATGGGAACATTGGAGGTTTAGCAGTACAACATATTTGTAGGGCCCAGTTGAGAGAAATTACCTTTACAGAATTAAACGGAGTAAGATCTAAGGACACTTAATTCCTATTCTCTTAACTCCCCCCACTACATATTTCAGGGAAATGCGCTGGAATAAAGGGACTATCTTGAAGGCCTCAGTAGATTACATCCGCAAATTGCAGAAGGAACAGCAACGCTCCAAGGAGATGGAGCTGAGGCAGCGTAAATTAGAGCAAGCTAACCGCAGCCTGCAGCTACGAGTACAGGTAGGAGAGCTGCTGAGGGGATGGGATGGAGACAGTGTAGCTCAGGCCTGCTGCAGAGTCTCATACGCCTGTCTGTAACTTCCTTCACAGGAGCTGGAACTTCAGGTCCAGATGCATGGGCTGCCTTTGACTTCCACCCAGGGCCTTCTGGCACAGTCCTTAGGAGGAGATCCAATTCCACCATTTGTGGAGTCTCTGGATCTGCCCTTTTCAGCTGAAGAGCTGGGTCTGGGTCTCGCACTGGGATCTGATGGGGGAGCCCTGCAAGATGTTCTCATGGACGATGGGACTGCACTGTCCCCACTGGGTGCCTCCGATCCACTCCTTTCTTCTGTCTCTCCTGGTGCCTCAAAGGGCAGCAGCCGCCGTTCCAGCTTTAGCATGGAAGATGATTCATGATGGCAGCCCTTGGATGGAAGAGCTGGAAACAGCTTCACCATTTTACATGTGTTGTTCTGACCCATTGCAGACTGCTGCTTACACTCATCAGTTTCAAATCTTGGAGGCTGCTGTAGGCTATAACCCTCTGGAAATACCATTCCTTTTATAATATTCTGTATTTTTAAAGGTGTCCCTTTAACAAAAAGGAGGTGGCTCAATCATGGTTAAACTTTCTTCCTATAGAAGGTGGGCTTAAACCGTGTAGTACCAAACTTTCTTCTTAATGCAGTAGAAGCAGAATGTATCTGCACCCATTAAGGCTCAGAAGTGCAGTGTGATAAACTTGTGCATCTCCCGTACCTTTTCTAAACTTCGATAGGGTGTTGCTTTAATGCTGTGCAAGGAGCATGTAATCGCAAACCTTGATTCCTTCACTTTAACCTTTTACTCTTATATTTTTCCTGTATATAATTTGGGAAGAATTGGGAAGGGAGGGGAGGAGGAAAGTGGACCTCTTTCGTAACATTTTTGGAAAGCAGAGAGCCACTAACATTTTTTTTTAATAAGAGAGAGCTTTATTTTATATAGATATTGGACTTCTTAATTGGTACATCTCAGCCTTTTCCTGTCATTGTTTCCAAGTTTTACTAAACTGCCACTTTCTACTTCACATTTAGTATTTGAGTTGCTTGGCACTCTACTTCATGATACGGCTAGCCTATGTGGAAGGGCAACAAGACGGTACTTCTTGGAACTTCACTGGGCAAAGGTGCAGGGCAAAGAAAAGTAAATAACATTCTTGGAATTGGACATGTAACTATTGAAGGAACATGGCTACTCAGTATGAGTTAATTGCCACCTCCCCTATTTTTTGTGAGATAAATGAAATTGTAATCAGGTTTTTTAAAACTAATTTCTTGCTTACCAGATTGATGTCAGTAGAAACTCAACAAATAGAACTGTTTGCTGATTTGTTAGACTAAAAATACTGGAAGCAGATCTATGACCTGTTCTCTGAGTGTTTAAAAGAATTGGCAAAAATTGTTGCAAAGACAATCATTTGGGCTTCACTGGAAACTTCGTCACCGCCATGTGTATGAATGCTCTTAAGAAGATATGATGATCCTGTTCCAAAAGTTATCTGAACACACAAACTCTTAGACCTCCAATATTATTGAATGTCTAGATTTAATGAATGTCTAGATTTAAATAGTTGCTTGGCACTTCTGTTTTTCAGGAAGGATAACTGAATCTGGGAGGAACTTCCTAAGAGCGGTGGGGTCCGAAGATGCACAGGATATAGACTGAACTTTAGAGGATGTGATAATGTAGGTAGCAATTTGGGAAGAATTATGAGTATCTGGGCAGCTTCTCATCTGAGATCTTCTTGAGCAGGAGATAAGGAAATGGGATTAGGTGGTCAGTGTAAGTGAGATGTTGCACAGTGTTATTTTAGCATGTTGGCAAGAAGAAAGATGACAGAGGACAGAACAGCTTGGAAATACAGTATTAGATTGGACAAGTGGTTTCAGTTCTTAACAAGAATTGAGTTGGACTGTTCAGGGTATGAAAGAAGGGGGAGAATTGCAAATTTGAGGAAACTATTTTTTTCCTCTTTTGTGGATTCTACTTCCTTAATGACCCAGATAACATTTTCTGTTGTTTTATTTTGTATGTTTAAACATTTCCAATTACCAATACTAGAGGCTTCTAAACAAATAAATGAACAATGACCATTTTCTACAGCCAGTTATGCCACTTGTTTCATCACTGTGTCTTGCAAAATTTAAGATGTCGCGGTTTATTTTTTTAAAAAAGCCGTATCTGGTTGGTGTTCAAAAAAATTAAGATTTCTGATGTTGGAAAAAAGGATCTGAATTCAAGCTGGTGAAGACTCATATTTATGAACCTTATTTTACATAAAGGATGGCTGAGAAAACAGTTGTTCCACACTTTGATAATAATGTGGTTGAGCTCTGGTTTCCAATTGACCACCATTATTTTAGTTTCTGTTCTGAAGTCAGCAACAGAACAACAAAAAATCTCAGATGCAATCTTTATAATTTATATGTTTTGTCCATGCTTTTATTAAAGATTTAATAAAACCAGGATCACTAAGTCACACTTAGTGTCACACTTTGATCACACTTGGCATTCAGATGCACATTTCTGATTCTAGAGTGCTGAGTGCATCAATTTTTGAACATTGATAAAGACTGTTTTCTCTTCAGACACTCACAAATAAGAGATACACTCACTGACATTCATGAATATGTGCAAGAGAAATTATATAAATTACCATATTTTTTGGAGTATAAGATGCTCTGGACTATACGACACACCTACCTTTTTTGGTGAAGAAAAAAGAAAAAGAAATCTGCCTCTGCCTCCCAGCAATTTTGCCTCGTGGCAGCAAACAGCCTGCTTTACTCTCATTTTCGTTTTCAGCAGAGCTTGATTAGCACAAGAAAAAAACATCTCCGACCAACTTACCTCCTTGCTGCAAGCAGCAGAGGCCCGCGCAGCAATAGGCAATGGCAATTCCTGCAGCCTGAAACAGCTGAGAGTCGGGGACAATCAACTTGTGCTAATTAGGCTGTGCTAAAGCTAAACGGACTGCTTCTGCTTGCTGCAAGGAGGTAAATTGATGGGAGGCAGAGGCAAAAGGGTGGGGGCCAGTGGGTGGGCGAGGCTACATTCGATGTATAAGACACACCCAACTTTTCACCCCCTTTTAGGGAGGAAAAAGGTGCGTCTTATATTCCAAAAAATACAGTAATAAATTTTGATTAATAAAGAGAATTAAGCTTATTTCATGATATAAAATAATATATTATAGTCATCCATAAAAAAAGAAAATGTGTTTTAAATTATACACCAAAAAGCCCAAAATATGAAATACAAAACACACTCCAGTGATACATTTTATACATTATTATGGGTATTAAAAGTAATAGAGAAAAGACAATTTTCTAACAGCTTGAAATTATTATTCCTGTTGTTTCATTTCTCAGGCATTTTATCCTGTGGAAAATCCTGTAGAAATCAAGTATGGTGATATTCTGGCAGCAAGATGTGTCTTTACTGGTGAAGGCAGATCTTCAGAAACTTATATAGGGTATGTGTGTTAATATTTGTATTAAATTAATGTTTGTATAAAAGTTGAGAATCAAAATGGTTGCTACACATGGGACAAAAATGGCTAGAAAAGTCTTAATTGTTAATATTTGCTGCAAACAAAACAGGATATTTGATACTACAGGGTATTTGAGACTCCCCAAAGATTTTTTTTTCCACCTACACAATAATCAAATCATTGTTGTGACTAATAGTAAAACTGACAAAGCTGGAATCATCAGTTTTGGGGTTAGCAAGAAGTATTGTGAAAACGTGTTCCATTTGTATCAAAGCTATCAAGAGACTGGCCAAGTTTCCATTGGCTGAGAAAAGCAGGAAAAGAAAGCCAAGTGTTTAAATCCTGGACGGTAGACATAACAGGGTCAGAATTCCTTATTCAACATTCAACTGTTGTGTTACAGGCTTTAGTCTTTTTCCAATAAAGACTGTAATCTAGCTGAGATTTCTAAGAGTCATCTGCCAAGATTAGCCAAGCAATAAATAAGGGGTTGTATGTCTTCAGAGTCACCATTTGCTGCTGAGCCCTCTGAAGCCTGACAAATTTGATCTAGTAAACACAGTATATGTGTGAAGCCCTTACAATGACATCTATTCTGCAACTTAGTAGAATCAGCTAGGATCAATTTGTGTATATCATGTTACATATCCCAATGAAATTTGGCTGTATAAACGATCATTTTTAAAGGCATTATATATTACCATTCATAGTAATTATGGGAAATTGCTTCATTTGCAAGGAATAAAGAATTAATGTGTTCTAGTAGTGAACATGTGTCAAGATAAAGATGCTGTTTCTAAAATACAGTATCTGTACCTCGTTCATAGAGTTAATATAATATGGCACAAAAATGATTACCTTCATCTCCTAACTCACCAACTGTAAAATTTCTAGGGTATGGTAGAGCAGAGCAGAGCAGAGCAGAGCAGAGCAGAGCAGAGTGTTCTTGCTTGAGTTCCTTATTAAACCCATATAATATACAGTATGATGGAACCTGGTTCTATAGTAGATCTAGGTTACCAATCGCAACTGGGGCTGGCAACTCCATTGCTAAGCAATAGAGTTAAGTGAAACATCACATAACAGACCCTTCAAACAATGTCCTTTGTACTGTGATCTTCAAGCAAATCAGTAGTTTGGTTATGCTTTTTTTTGAGTAGTGATGGACTCTGGATGTGGGTACTCATCCGTCCTAGCCCTCCATGACCTCTTGCCAACTTTTGATACCTCACAGTAAATTTCTAGAAGCAATTCAAGGTGCTGGTTATCACCTATAAAGCCTTTAAGGGGGCCCTCTTGAGATATCTTTTAATGGCTATTTTTTAATGGCTAATAGTGTGGGCTATTTTGTTTTGACTATGATTTTGTTTAAACTTAATACTAGATTTTATATGCTGCCCAGTATCTGCTGGGTAGGATGGCAAAATAAAATGAAATGAAATGACAGATAGAGTAGGCACTCTCTTCCCTTAAATGTTGTCTGGTGAATCATACCTTCTCCATAACTGACCCTACCCTTCAGATTAGCTTCCTCCCTAAGATCCAAAGGGCTCCTACCATCTTGGCCATCCACAAGACTATAAAGACCTGGTTTTTCTTCCAAGCATTAAGTTTAGATGGGAGTGGAGGCCAGTGGAGTTATTATATATATAAAATGGATAGTCAAACAAATATTTTAAATAGACATAAAAAGGAGTTATTTGCAGGACTCCCCCTGTTCTCTCGGTATCTATTCATCCCGAGGATAGGGATGGATAGACATAAGGACAACATAATCCAAAATCTTTTCACTGACCAAATGCCACCTTATGGGATGTTGGAGGCAGGTTAGTAGCCCATGTGATTTACTTCTAAATATATAGTTGGTCCTGAACTACCCGTCTTTAGAAGGGTAGTCAAATCCTGGCACTTTTTCCAGGTCTTTGGTCTTGATGAGTAATTGTTGGATGTTTTAGTTTAGTGGTGATTTTGTGGTATGAGTTGACTTTAAATGAATTATGTTGTTTTCTTTGGGATTTGTATTTGTAGTTGACTTTGATACACTGCCCAGAGTCCCTTTGTTTGAGTTAGGTAGAAAAAAAGCAAACAAACTGCTGTGGAAGATAGGCAAATGTGAAATAGTGTGAAATAAAATGTGAAATAGTGTGAAATAAAATGGGATACATTGACAGATAGAGGAGGTGCAAAGCCTTCTACAATGATACCTAAAAAGATGAAACAGTTACCTAAACAATAACTCAATCAGCCCTAATATTTTGCAACTGTTCCACATCCATCAATACTTCTCACAGAAATTTGGAAGACACCATATTTGGATTGCAGAGCTTGTCATGTCCAGCTCTTCTTTTGCCATCTGTTCTCGACACACAGTTTCTGAAAAGTTACTTTCAAAACACAACCCTTTGGTTGAAAAAGATTCCCCATCCATATTTGTAGAGAGCAAGCAAGTGTCTAATTGCTCATTATTTTTCAACAAATAAAAAAAGCAGTTTTGTCTGCCACTGTTATCTTGTTTCTCATTAACAACTAAAGTTATAACAAATAGGCTACTTCTTTATCTTCCAAAGATAGCAAATGTGCTATGTTAAAAATATTGACAATGTTTGGATACTGTTAATACATGTAGGAAAGTTAGTTTTATTCCTCAATTACACTTCAGTGTTTTATTTATGTTTTAAAGAGGTGGCAGTTTTCTGACGGCTATCTAAATCAACTGGAAGGAGAGGAAATGAATTTAAAAAGGAGGAGGCTAACACTAATCTTGCTGAGGCAAAACAGCTTTCTGGAACAGTTCCATATTTTAAAAAGGCTGGATACCAATTCTCTTTTGGGAAGGTCTCATTCGCTTCCTGACAGATGTCATTATTGTTGCTATGGTGAATAAATGAATGCTGCATGATGCCACAGGATAAGACTAAGCACTGGAAGCTGCACAGAGTCCACCCCCACATCGTTCTATTAGTGTAGGCTGACTGATTTGATTGCAAAAACTAATTGATGGGGGAGAGATATGGACAAAGCTTTTTGTTGGTCTTCGCTCCCCGTTCTATATCTTCTTGTGTTTCACACATCTTTTCTTTCCACTGAGCCTTCTTAACAAAATAATCTCAAAATGAATGCATTATCAGTATAAACCTCTTGAAACAAATGTTAAATATTCTGTATGCAGGAATACATTTTTAATTTCTGAAGAAAGATGTTTAAATATTCTATTGATTCTTATTTAAGAAGCAATATTCCTTATGAAACAAAATTTTGTGATCTTTTTCAGTTTGAGTTCAGGCCTGAACACAGAATAGAAATAGTACTAGCTGTTCTAATGGATAATATTTTCAGGATACAGCAATCATTTTAGACCTCTTTCAATATTTCAACCATGGTACTGGATCACCAATGGCAGGGGTGTCAAACTGGCAGCCCCCGCACCAGATGTGACACACATAGGCCACACCCACCCCAGCTCCGTGAAGGGAAAAAAGCCATGATACATCACATGACAGCAGTGTGATGCAGCGAGTTTGATACCCGTGGCCTATGCAGACTGAAGATTGGAGACACCTTTTATAGTGGTTACACTCTACTTTAGTTTGTATTCATTGATTATGTGGCATCAAGTCAATGTTGGCTCTTAGCAACCACAGAAATTTTCTCTAGAATGAGAGAACCTGGTCTTTAAGATCTTCCAACAATGTCACCATTAGTAACTGACTTTATCTAGGATGCTGCTGATCATCCTGTTATTTCTCCTTTCATCTTTCCCAATATTACAACCTTCTCTAAGAAGCTACATCTTTGAATACTATGTACAATGTAGCATAATTGTGTTTGTCATTTAAGCCTTAAGTGACAGCTCTGGGTTGAGTCATCTGGTGATTCATTGGTTTGTTTTCTTAACTGGCAATACTAAGGTGTCAAACTTGTGGTGACATGTTGTTTCATGTCATATCACAACTTTTTTTTCCTTCTCTAAACTGGGAATGGGGGTGGCCAGCACATGATGCATCCGGCCGTGAATTTGACACCCCCACGTCTATAGGGTTCTTAAGAATATTTTCCAATGTCAAAGTTCAAAAGATTCAATTGTCTTCTTATCCTGCTTCTTCAAAACTACCTAACTTAGTAGATACTTCTAATCAGTCTATCTAAGCAGTGATAGATAAGGAACGGTCATAGTAAAGGGTAAACTTTCAGCTTTGTTCCCATTGCTTTTCAACAGCTATATATATCTGTTGGGAGAAATCATCACTAGTTTATGTAAGATATAATTGTATGCTACTTCACAACTCCAGAGTGAAGTAGCATACAATTATATCTGGGGTGAAACTGGGTTGGAGGAGCTGTGGGAATCTCAGCCTAATATCTGGAACTTTATGAGGGACTAGAGAGGTAGAAACAAGCTTCATCCCAATCCCAATAAGACAGAGTTTATGTTTGTTCACAAACATTCTGGTTTCACAACTGCTTCATTGTTAGTTCTAGATAAGGTTATTCACATTGTATATTTACAATTTCGAAAAGCTTTTCATAAATTTCCTGATCAAAATCTCTTGGGCCAGCTGAGCAATCAGTAACAAATTGAACAAAAGAAAATAAAGAATAGGAATAAATTGGCACTTTCCACAGTGGAAAGAGATAAGAAGTAAGCATCATTAGGATCTGTTTCAGGTCCTGTGCTATTTAATTTGCTGATATACAAATTAATCTAATAAATCCTGTGAGTTGTAAAAGTTTGTTTTTTCCTTTAATTAATTCAATTTATACGGTTTCCAACTCTCAGTTTTTGATTCTGAGGAGATAAAAAAATATTTAAGGAGTGAAGAAACAAATAGACTGCGAATTGCTATGACATTAAACTAGAACATTAAAAGCAACTGCAATTAAATATCAGGAAGTACAAAGTAATCCACATTAGGGCTAGGAATTCATATTTGTGTAAATGATGAGGATTGATTTGCCAGTGGTCAACCAAGAAAGAGATATTGGAGTAAATGAAATCATTTACATGATGTGCAGAATTTGTAAAGAAGACAACTTCCTTGAGAAAGGTCCGTAGAAAATACATAATATCGACTAATATGTTAATGTCCTATGAAACAATATGCCACATCTAGTATCTTGGGTACAGTTCTGGCCATTAGATATAAAGAAAAGATATCATGGGACTGAAAAACATATACAAAAGGACAACAGAAAAGGCAGTTGATCAGAGAGCATGAACACTTCCATGTAAGCATAGGAAGTAATGATTTGGGCTGTTTACATTGGAAAAAAGTACTTAGAAATGTTTCAGATTTGTAGAACTATGCATGGTAAATTGAACAAAGAACATGTTTCTCCATCACTGACCATACGGACAAGACTTAGAAATTATGTAATGATTAATAGATTATTTTAAATTGATAAGAAGAAAAGTGTCTTCATTGGTATATAATCAACCTGGTGGAAAAGGAGATTAGAGAAATTCCTACTAGCCCTGATTACTGAATGCTGCCTCCAAATACAGATACAATTTGGCTTCACTTATTAGATATCCAAGAGCAACAATGGGAGAGAACAGCTGCCTTTATCTCCTATATGTTGCCTTCTATGTGCATCTGGGGTGCACTGTTTGAAATAGAACGCTAGCTAGATAGTTTAGGTATAATCCAATCAGGCTATTCTTATGTTCTCCATAAATAGCACTAGCAATAGCACTTAGACTTATATACCGCTTCATAGTGCTTTTACAGCCCTCTCTAAGCGGTTTATAGAGTTAGCAT
>JANHFM010000698.1:8269-21403 GCA_032468115.1 Grayia smithii | reverse complement strand
ATTTTCAATTGGGTTAAGGTCTGGGCTATTCCCAGGCCATTCCAGCAGTGGAATATGATTATCTTGAAACTCCCCCCAAAAAAGTGGTATAATTAGCTATCAAACCTCAAAAATATACTTTTCCCAAAAGGTTTCCACAATTTTGGCCACTACTGTAGTGAGATTCTGTTTGAATGAATCAAACCACCATATGCATGTCAATTCCCGTTTTCTCTACGCTCCATACCTCTTGACTGATCATGCCGTTGACATGGATAGGGGGTGGGGTCATCACTGCTGAATGCTTCATCTGCCGAGCCCGAGGACTTGCCTTGAACACCTGGATTGCTTCACTGTTGAGAAAAGAAAGAGACCTATCTGCTAATTCCAGAAAAAGCACTAGGCAAATAGACCTCAGGTGGCCCCAAACTCCCTTTTTATGGGCTGCTGAGCCTCCACTCCAACAACTTTAACTGGCAAGACTGCTAAAAATCAATGGCAGGCTGATTTTTAAAGGGAAAACACAGAACAACTGTGCTTTAAGTTCTAACAAGGCTTGAAAGAAATAACTCAGAAAATAAAATCCTTGTCCTGTATGTGTATGTGATGCAGTCCTATCCACTGGAGATGTGGTCTGAATTAGATCTGATGAATCGGTTCTCCGAACTACTCAAAATTTCCGCTACCCGTTCTCCGAATTACTCAAAATCAGAACCTGCTAGATTTCATCCCTGGGCAGGAGTATATCTACTGTAAGCACTGAATGTCTGTGGAAATTTGCACTCATTCTCTTAATTTGGCTTTGGTTCCAGGAAGCCTTTCGCTCCAGAGTTTTCAAAGACCCACGTTTCATACAGATAGTCCTCCACTTAACAACAGTTCATTTAGTGACCGTTCAAAGTTACAACAGCACTGAAAAAAGTGACATCAGCATTTTTCCACACTTATGACTGTTGCAGCATGGTCATGTGATCAAAATTCAGATGCTTGGCAACTGACTCGTATTTATGAAGGCTGCAGTGTCCCCCGAGACAATGTGATCCCCTTTTGTGACCTTCTGACAAACAAAGTCAATGGGGAAGCCAGATTCACTTAACAACCAGATTACTAACTTAACAACTGCACTGATTCACTTAACAACTCTGGAAAGAAAGGTTGTAAAATGGGGCAAAGCTCACTTAAGAACTTTCTCACTTGGCAACAGAAATTTTGGGCTCAATTGTGGTCGTAAATCGAGGACTACCTGTACTCTGTGGTGGTTGATCTATCCAAGTTGGAATGCCACTCTTCTACCTCCCTTTTGAAGAGTACCAAACAGTTTTTACCTGTCTGATGCTGGAACAAGGGGTGGGAAGGTATTCTTTCGAGAATCCCGCCAAGGCAGCTGCTGACCCTCAGAACCCAACGTCTTGACACTCTCTTGGTCTGAGTCCAGAATATTTTCTGCAGGGAGCGGGGGAAGCTTTGGCACTGAAGTCTCCTGCACATAAACATTTTCTTCATTTTAACTGTTTTTATATTTATCTTTTTACCATTCTGTAAGCCACTTACAGAACTACCTTATCGATGAGATGAGCAGTATATAAACTTACTAAATTAAAAAACAAACAAACAAAATAATAAAACAAACAAATAAGTGAATAACAATTTGGAATGAAACTGAAATGGGACTAATGTAGAAGAAGTATTTTGGAGATTTTACTGAGAACAATAGTGAAGGGTGGACTTGAAACAAATGCTACAAAGGTTAATGTCCAAGAAAAAAGATGGATGAAAAAGATATCACAAGTACTGTGAGAATGTTGAAAAACTCTATGGGTCCAGGTGTAGATAATGGAAATTTCAAAATAAGGAAATGGTTTGTTTATATGCACTACACACATAAAGCAATTATTATTGTTCATTGTATGTGTAAGAAGACCCATCTGTTCTTGACCATTGGAAAATACTGTCACTGGGGGAAAGTTAGCAACTGAATGAAAAAAATACACAGGTTATTTGTTAAATATGTCTGGGAAGATGTTTGACAGAATTCTAATCAAAATGGTATAACAGATAACAATTTGCAAAATCAAGGAAGTCGAATAGGGTTTTATGCAGGGCAGAGGGTACAAATTGCCAATTTTTTACTTTTCAGCAAGTCACTGAGAAATGTATGAATGTGAGAAAGATTATTGTACAATGATTGATTTAGAAAATTCATAAGATATTTTGAATAGGTTGTATTTATGGAACATTTTGCACAAATATGGAATCGAATATCGATTCCTGAATGTGGTAATATGTGATATATAGTAGAAGTAAAGTATATATGTAAATAGATGGAATATTTAGTGATTGGTTCAATATTGGACATAAAACAAGAATACAGTATATGATGCTCCCTTAAGTTATTTAATACATTTATGGATCAAGGTTTAAGGACTGTTAATGCAATATTAGAGATGAGTTTGTTGGGATGTGTGTGTCTGTGTGTGTGTATCTATGTATTTGAATAAAGAGAGAGCAGCAAATGTTAGTTAGACTGTAGATGCAACAAGAAATATGCATTTGAAAACTAATATATTACAAGACAGTTGTGCTTGACAGTGAACATTAAGTGAATGACTGCAGGTTTCACATAAATGGCAACAAATTAGAGCAAATAGATGTAATTGTACCCCTCTGTATTGGTAGAATGTTTACCAAAGATGGGAAAATGAATGGAGAATTTTTAAGATATACAAATGGTGGGTAGAATGTGTGGAATGAATGCCTGTCAAAAGAAGCTAAAACTGCTACATATAAAGAGCATGAATGTGCCCACATTTTTATGTGAAAATTGAATATTTCAGAAGGATCATAAATGTTAGTTGAATGCAATGAGAATGGGTTATTTAAGAAATGCACATGGTAAAAACAAGAATAGAGCGAGGAATGAATTAATGTTGAATTAATATGGACTGAATACAAGAGGAATACTCTCGGCATCTATCAAAGTCATTCCACTTTACTCAGACTCTGAGCACATCCATTGGAAGTGACTGAGACACATCAGAGCCCTCTTATCTGGGAGGAGTTTGTGCTGGTTGGTCCCGAAGAAGTAGACAAAGTGATTGTGGCTGAGCTTGGCCACCTGTGTTCTGGACCCCCCCATCTCCTGGTGAGTTAAAGCCTCCTGGGGAGAGGCATGTAATTGGGTTGACAATATTGGACAATTTTTGTCCAGTCCCCAATCTACCTTTTTGGGGGAAAGGTTTCTTAAGAGGGTGGGTTGGTGCTCTCTCCAGAAGACCTGGAATTATCTGGACCCCTTTCATTAAGGTTTAGGCTGGGATACAGTACTGAGGTAGCACTGGTTGAATTTGCTGATGACTTTTGGGGTGGGGGCTTGAGGTGGGAGTGGTGCAACTGTCCTGGATCTTTTAATGGCTTTTGATGGCCATTGGTATAGTAAGAGCCGAGGTGGCATAGCGGTTAGAGTGCAACACTGCAGGCTACTTCTGCTGACTGCTGGCTGCCTGCAATCTGGCAGTTCAAATCTCACTGGCTCAAGGTTGACTCAGCCTTCTATCCTTCCGAGGTCGGTAAAATGAGGACCCAGATTGTGGGGGCAATATTTCTGTAAACCACTTAGAGAGGGCTGTAAAAGCACTATGAATAGTTTAAGTGCTATTGCTATTGCTATCCTTCTGAATTGGCTTCAGGGAGTGGAAGGCATTATCTTTCTCCATGACTGGTTCCAATCAATAATGGGGGAGGAGAGGTTATGCCTTAGGCCCCTGCACTGCAAGTTGCCTTAGGGCTTGGGCCTCTTGCCTCTCCTCTTTAACATCTACATGAAACTGTTGGACAAAGTCATTTGATGGCAGGGGTATAGTATCATCAGTATGCTCACGGATAAGCAGCTGCCCATTTCCATCCCAGGCCAGTCAGGTGATGCTATTGTGGAACTGACTGTGTGCCTGGAGGCTGGGAGGGTTTGAATGGGAAGGAACCGGATCCAGCTCAACTATGGAAAGATGAGAGTGGCTTTGGCCCAGTGGTGAAATACAATTTTTTTTACTACCAGTTCTGTGGGCATGGCTTGGTGGGCATGGTGTGGCTTGATGGGCATGGCTTGGTGGGCATGGCAGGGGAAGGATACTGCAAAATCTCCATTCCCACCCCACTCCAGGGGAAGGATGCTTCAAAATCCCCATTCTCTCCCCACTCCTGGGGGAAGGATATTGCAAAATCTCCATTCCCACCCCACTTTGGGGCCAGCCAGAGGTGGTATTTGTTGGTTCTCTGAACTACTCAAAATTTCCACTACTGGTTCTCCAGAACCTGTCAGAACCTGCTGAAACCCACCTCTGCACCGCCTTCCAGGAGAAGAATACTGTAAAATCCCCATTCCCACCCCACTCCAGGGGAAGGATATTGCAAAATCTCCATTCCCACCCCACTCTGGGACCAGGCAGAGGTGGCAGTTGCCAGTTCTCCAAACTACTCAAAATTTCCGCTACCGGTTCTCCAAAACCTGTCAGAACATGCTGGATTTCACCCCTGTATAGACTCTGTTTCTAATAGCATGCCTGTATATTTTGCATTTAAACTGCCTATATTTAACTATAAGGCCCTTGGATTCAGAGCTGTAAAGTTTAATGAAAGCACAGTCCCATCCCCACTCCACCCCATTCTTTAACCCAACTGAAATGTGAATGTACAGGGAAGCTCTGGAAATCATTTGGAGAAAGCAATGCTGAGTTGGATAAAATATCCGACCTCCATTTGTTTGTTCATTCATTCATTCCTTTTGGTCTCTGCTGAGTCTTAATATTCAATTACCTGCTTCCCCTCCTTCTTTCCCCAGCACTCGTCCTACTAATGGTCTCCCAAGGGCCCATTCATCAGAACAGAAATAAAGACTTATTAAGGCCATAATTCTTGGAACCTGCTGTTCTCTGACAGGTGCCATAGATTCCCACTCCTTAAGTCAACTGGTTTTATGGAGCTTGCTCCATTATAGGCTGGAAATGACAGCTAGGTGGTATCCTTGAGGAGGAGGACACACAAGATGGTGGGCAACCAGCTCCATCTACAGAATTTTGGGAAACAAGATCATACGGGAAGATGTCCAGCTCAACCATGAAGCCATACCGCCAGAAACACCGGGATATTGTGGGGGAGTGGTGGGTGGGGAATTTGTCCTTCTGGATCATTAGATGTTATATATTTAGAGGCATTTATATGTTGAAATAAAAGAGGGGAAGGATTTAAAGCCTGATGCTGGTGGATAAAGGAGAGTGGAAAGAGACTGATTGATTTGAAAATAGCAATTTTTTATTATTTGAAATGTGTCTAGATGGGCTAATATTTTTTAACTGGTTTAACTGATGTATCAGGCTTGACTTTCCAAGTCCAGCGTCCTCCAGATGTGTTAGAATACCATTCCCAGCATCATCATCCATCACAGCCCAGAATCATTGAAAGTTGGGTGGTATACAAGTTTAATAATTAAATTATTGTAGCCATTAAGTGGAAATTATTTCATCCCAGCCAAATGGAGGATGCAATGTTGAGGTACTCTGCACCAGACTTATATAAGGCGAGATCTTTTTTTAGGGGGAGGGAAGATCAGTTTCAAAATGAGTTGGTCAATCATGAAATGAAACATTAATTACTTTCACTACTGAAGAACCAGGCTGAAGATTTAAATCTTCTGTAGCAGTGAGATTAGAGTTGGTGAAATGGTGAAATTTATATATTGAGTCATATAATATTCTTATTAGTTCTAAGCATGCTGACATGCTTATG
The DNA here is from genome assembly GCA_032468115.1 of Grayia smithii. NCBI lineage: Eukaryota > Metazoa > Chordata > Lepidosauria > Squamata > Grayiidae > Grayia > Grayia smithii. Next base: position 15,646 of record JANHFM010000698.1, on the reverse strand, counting down.
GGTTTCATTTGGCTGCATGTAGCTTCTTTTGGGACAATATTTTTAAAAAATGTCATTCAAAACCCCAACAATCTATAATGCAAATCCTGCTTCTTCCTAAGCAGATATAATTTTATTACCTTGGTCCATTCTGATTTTTAGTGGCCAATGAAAGTGGCTGAATTTTAGAGAACGGTTTGTAGAACTTTGTCTTCATATATCTTGTCTCTTCTCATTGATATGAGTCTATTGATGTAGACACAAATAGAGCATCAGATAATTTCATATTAACTTTTGTGATCAATTCCACTAGATCAGGGGTCAGCAACCTGTGACACTGGAGCTGCATGTGACTCTTTCATCCCTCTGCTGCGGTTCCCTGTTGCTGGTCGGCTCCATAATTGATAGGGATTTTGGTTAGGACAGGTAGAGGAAAAAGGTTGCTGCACTAGGAGGAAACTCTATGATGGGGGAACCGGACTTCTGGTCAGCAGAGGAAAAAGGACACCGTGCTAGAAGACTATGATGTGGGAACCGGACTTCTGGTGGGCTCCAGAATTGAACGGGGGCTTCCAGTTAGGACTTTTGTGGCCATCTGAGTGTTTAAGGTTGCCGACCCCTGCACTAGATGTATTGGATTCCAGCTTCCATCGTCTCTATTTAGCATACTAAATAGGAATGATGGGAATTGAAAGCCAACATATTTGGAAAGCACCAGATTGGGAGATATTGTTTTTCTACTCACTTTAAAAGTAAATAAATTATTTATGGCAGTCCTGTATATTAAAAAAATGGAATTCCTAATCATCTTTCTACACCACCAGTTGTTCTACTCTCCAGTAATGACATGAAAGTGATAAACCATTGTCTTCTTTGAAGATGTTTTTTTAACTTCTTGATCTAGGGTAGACTTCTGGTATAATGGAGGAATCCCATCCAACTATTAACCAGGGTCATTCCTCTTTAGCTTCTCAGCCTAAAAGCTATTATCTGAATAACTATTAGAATGACACTTAAATATTGTAAATTAAGTCACAGTTAAAAAAAAAATTAAATATATGATTAAACCATAAATAACATTCTTGTAATACATATTTAATCATTCCTTTTTGTAAAATATACTAAAAACGTACATAATTAGTATAGATATTCAAAAAAATGATTTTCAAAAACACATATGGTAACAGAATTGACCAGAACAGTGAAATGAATAACAAAAAAAAAAAAATTGGAAGTTAGTACTGGTCAAAGAAAGTTCAAGTTTATGTGAATCAAAAATTCCAGGCTCGTGCTTACATAATTCTTATGCAGCACACACAACCCAAGCTATCTAGTAGATATGCCACCACTATTATTTAGTCATCCTCCTGGGTCCTTAATAGCAGCTTGTCACATAACTTAACATTTTCACAGCATGGAAATCAAAGATCAAGATCTTTTCATTTGCTTGATTTTTTTACATCAAGCTGCTCTTAACAGTGTGCTAGAGGGGTCAATCAAAAATTCAGCATCCCATCCAAAATTTCTCTCTCTCCCTCTCCCCCCGCCTCGCTCTGTCTCTCACACCCACACACACTTAAGGCCCCCACCCATCTACATATATACACAGCCTGATTGTTGATTGCCAACCTCAACTTAATTATCCTATGTAGGCTCCTTTGATAAAGCAATGAGCCAAGCTTCAGTTCTGGAACCACCCACTGACTTTGGAATATGCCCTGTTTTTTCATCAGAATGGTAATATATAGAGAGGAGTCAGTGGTGGGTTTCAAAAAATTTTACTACCCGGTTCTGTGGGTGTGGCTTGGTGGGCATGGCTTGGTGGGCATAGCAGGGGAAGGATACGGTAAAATCTCCATTCCCTCCCCAATCCAGAGGAAGGCTACTGCAAAATCCCCATTTCCTCCCAATCAGCTGGGATTTGGGAGGCAGAGAATAGATGAGGGCGGGGCCAGTTAGAATTTTTACTACTGGTTCTCTGAACTACTCAACATTTTTGCTGCTGGTTCTCCAGAACTGGTCAGAACCCGCTGAAACCCACCTCTGAGAGGCGTAGAGGTAATACTGCCAAACCGTAGAAGTAATACTGCCGAACCGGTTCGGTCCGGTTCGCGCGAATAGGTAGTGGTGATGCCGTGACGTCACCGAACCGGTTTGCAGTGTCCCGGACCCGGGCCCACCCATGCGCCCAAACTCACTTTTTTTCCCCGGAAAACTGGAAATTAGCATTCTATGCATGCGCAGAGCGCTTTTTCGGCGATTTTTTTTGGAAAAAAATGTTCTACGCATGCGCGATAGCGTGCACGAAGAGAACCGGTAGTAAAGGTAGGTAGAACCCACCCCTGCAACAATGGCAATCCTGGTGAACCCCAGTATATCTGGTGCTATTTGCTGGGCAAAACTGACAGTCTGTTTCTTATTTGCCAGTCTTTGATGTTGGGAGGACAGAGGCAGACTGCACAATCTTGGATTCCAGACTTGGAAGTCCTGATTATGCTACTGAGTGGTCGGCTATTTTCTCCACAGCCTTCTGGAACACTGGCCAAGAAAAACCTTCCAAATACATTGGATTTCAATTCCTTTAATCCAGTAGAATACTACCTAAAAGTTATCGGAATTGAAGTTCAACATATCTGAAAGGCACTAGTTGGTGGAGGGTATATGTTAATTTCTAGGTGTTATAAGACAGAGGGTAACAGGTTTATGTGGGCAATTTTGAGATAGCTTAAGGGCTGCAGTAACTGTCGTATCTCTTGCAGCTACGGTGACATGGTTCCAAGCACCATTGCAGGGAAGATCTTTGGATCCATCTGCTCTCTAAGTGGGGTGCTGGTCATCGCCCTTCCTGTACCTGTCATTGTTTCCAACTTCAGCCGTATCTACCACCAGAATCAGCGGGCAGATAAGCGACGAGCTCAGCAGGTAGATTTGAGGGGAGGAGGAGGAAGAGGAGACCACAGACACAGGGAGCTCAATTACCTGTGACATTCCACAAATGGTTCTCTGTGTTTCTCCCTTTACAGAAAGTTCGCCTGGCCCGAATACGACTGGCCAAGAGTGGCACTACCAACGCTTTTCTTCAGTACAAGCAGAATGGAGGCCTTGAGGTACGAACTCAATTCTCTGTTCACCTTGGTGCCCTCAGTTTTCTCCATGCTGGGCATCCTTAAAACAATGGCACAGATTTTCTTAAACCAGTTGACATTTCCTAGTTAAGGAAAACGAGGATCAGTGTGAATGGGAAACACGTTCCTCCTCTTTGCTTGGGCCAATATGCTCAGTTTTTGTTACTGCAGTCAAAATGAGCAAACCTAAACCTTTTATCTTTGGAGTTGACTACAGCTGGCCTGTAGACATTCTCTCCATTGCACTCCATCAGTGTTAAGGATAATTTGCCACAGCTGTATGTTAAGCCAAAGATAGTTTTAGGCAGAGCTAATTGCCAAAAGATAAGGAAAAAAAAGAGAAAAAGAATGGGATATACCAGCCCTCTTTCTCGGCCATCTACTTTCTGTCACATCTGTTATTGTTTTTTTTTTCTCTCTTGATCTGTTTTTCTATTTCACCCTTTTATTTACTTTATTTATGGGGTTGCATGTAGCACTTAGCCTAATTTCAGAAACAATCTGCAAATGATCAGTCTAGACCTCTGGCAAAAGGAGTCTGTTTCTTCTCTGGCAAAAAGAGAAGTTGATGTGATTGTTTTCAGAGGGCTTTTGAAATTAGGCTGAGTACCATGTTCATCCCCATGGCCAACAGTTACACATCCTTGGGCCAAGCGTAGAACAGTGCTATGAGTCACTTTCAGAAACCAATGCTGGAATGCTCTTCCTCAGGGAATAATTCTGGTTCTCTATTATCTCCCACACTTGTTAATACAATCACAAAATCCCTCAAATGGGTCATTGGAAATGTTGGCATTTGGTTTAGATTTATGTCCAAGATTCCCATCTCTATTTCTCCCTCTCATCCAGTCTAGGGGAAGCTGTGAACTTCTTTTGTGCAAAGTCCCATTCATTAATGAGAACAATTTAATTAAAGTGCTGTCCAAAAAAAACAAAGGCTCAGTTCAAGCATTGCATTATACTACAAAATAATTTGTTTTGTGTTGGCTTGGGTGAGCACATACATTGTTGTTTACCTAGCCCATTTTCATGTATTCAACAAATAGCAAGTAAAACAAATCATACATTACTAGGTTTGAATCCATTCATTGTTAAGGATAGAGGAAGACTGGCCGAAGAAACAGCTATTCTGGATGGTCTCCCATTCTGTCAAAGGACCCAATTCATAGCTCCTGGACTTTCAGGGGCTACTGTTGTCCTAATGCCTTTCTATCAGCTTTAGCTGATTCAGATTCTGTGTCTCCTGTAGTGCAATAAACTTAACTGCTGTCATTTATGCATTGGTGTTTTCCAAATATTCTATGAGTCAGACTGTCCTTGAAGATAGTTTGGAAATGTCAGGGGCTGCACAATGCAGCCTCCTACATTGCTGTCAAGTCTTGCACCAGTTGGTTTCTATTCTGATTGCTAATTCTTCCCCCTTTGTTGGTCAATACTTTGATCTTGGCTAATACAGGCATCATAGAAGCCTACTCTTAAATTATATATTTGTCTTGTTTGTGATATATTAGATGAACAGTAAGTAAATATTTTTTTAAAAAATAACTTCAAAAATCTAATCCAGTGTTCCTCAAATGTTCTAATCTCAATTCCAATTTTAAATAAGCTCCCGACTTTATATTGCAACTGGAATATTCTTTGTTGGAAGGCTTCCTACCTTGCAAAATATCAATTCCCTATAGACAGAAAGGTAGTCCATTAGAGAGGACAAATATAGCCACACCCTAACCCTGCAGTATTGTTTTCTAAATGCAGAAACCTTCTTTTCAATGGAAGGCACTCAGATACTCAGCCACCCTTCTTGCAATCTGAATTACAGTAATCTAAATATATTTAAAAGTTGAATAGGTTTTACACCTTATGTGCTTAGGCATTTTTCCCATTTTTACATTTCCACTTGCATGTCCAATGATGGCTCTGATAATTTAGATATGTGGATATTCAGTTGTTGAAATGGAATGGTTATGTCCATCAGATATCCCATCTGCCTTTATCTTCTTTCCCCATCAGGACAGAGATCCTGATGCACATGCCTTGGCAGTGCGCAACCGATCAGCTTTTGAACAACAGCACCACCATCTCTTGCACTGCTTGGAGAAAACTACAGTGAGTAAAAGGAAGGGGGGGAATCAAAACAAGGGAGGAATCAAAAAAGGGAGGAATGGAAGGAATTTGGGAAAGAGAAGTTGGACTGGTGAGTGAAGCCTGCATTTGTATTTACCAATGAAATCTGCTTTCTGTCCAACACCTTGTGAGCCAATCTTCCCACTTTATGCTCTACAAAATAGTAAGCTATGATTTTGATGCTCGGATGGAATAATAGGACTTTTGTTGCTAAATACCAGTACTTGAGGGTTTCTTATTGAAGGAGAGGTTGGAATTGTGTCGATCTTATTCCTGGGCAGTTTCTCCTCCCCCCCCCCTCCCAGATATATAATATGCATATAACATGAAGAACTTCACCCAAAATAAAAGCAGCAACATTAAAGGGGAGAGGCTTGTAGGGCAGATTCCCCCCTCTCCCAATAATGGCTTCATTGCTTCTGGTAGAATGTTTGTTACTTTTTATTGCAACAAGGACAACTGAAGTGCAGATTGCCAGTAGATGCAAAATTAAGTCAGTTACACTCCTTTTAATGTTTAGTATTAAATTATAGTTTAATGATTGAAATATAGTACAGGACAGAAATCTTAGGATCCTATGTAGGTCTTGAAAGACTGACTTGTAGTCCCCAGAACCTGTGGGGGTGGGGGTGGCATAGATACACTTTAATTGAGTATAACTCTGGAAACTGCATTATAATGTCCATATAATTTAAAATTTAAATTGTAAGCAATCAGCAACTACAATTCATATGGAGCTGTCCAAGGTCCTGTTTTCATTTGCTCTTGGTGCAGAACTGTTGTCTTGATTTTGTTTATCTCAGCCAAATTTTATCACTGTCTTATCTTAACATTGCTCATCTTGATTGGAATATGACTGCCTAGATTTGATACGACAGTCTGAACTGATTCTACAGGTTTACAAATGTATGTTCTATATTTTTCTGCTCTAGTTGACAACTAATGAATTAGAAATGAGCAATGATTATGTTTTGCAACAACATTAATTTACCAGGATAGTTAAAACAAGAAGGGGCAGCAATGAAGGACAAATTTATCTTCAGGCTTGGGGATATGGTAATAAGGTAACAGACTTGCTGTGAAATAAGACAAGCGATGGGTATCGGGTGCCCTCCCGCCACCCTTTTTTCATAAAAAGCTGTTGGTGGCTGAATTTGCAGTAACTGACCCAAGAAGGGGATCTTAGAGTTTTATTACTATTTCAATAAAAATGTCAGTTCAGCACAGGAAAAAAGGCAGAAACTATATTTTTAGTCATCAGGAATGGAATTGATAATAAAAGTGCTAGAATCATAATGCCTTAATACAAATTAATGGTGTCACCATTCTTAATATCCTATTCATAGTCTTTTTTTAGTTGTGGTCAGTATTTCTCGGAAGAGTATTGAGCTGAGAATGCAAAAACAAAGTAATCCAAATTATTAAAAATTGTTGGAGCAGTAAAAAAAAAAGTTACAATATTTGAGGCTTTTCCAGCTTAGAGGCGGGGAAAAAAGAGGCAAGTGAAGAGGCCATAATAGAATTGTATTAAATTACACATGATGTGAAGAAAGTGTTTAGGGCAGGGGTCAGCAAAGTGTGGCTCTAGAACCGCATGCGTCTCTTTGGGCCCTCTCTTGCGGCTCCCTGTTGGATGATCCCACTACTGGGTGGCCCTGCCCCTCCCCCTCTCAGACACGAGAGGTAGAGAGAGGGGGTAGAGAGATGAGAGACAGAGAGATGAGAAAGAGAGGGGAAAAAGAAAAAGAGAGATGAGAGGGAAGGAGGGAGATGAGAAAGAGGGAGAGGGAGAAAGATGAGAGAAAGAGTGAAAGGGAGAAAGATGAGAAAGAGAGGGAGAAAGATGAAAGAGAGAGGGAGAAATGAGAGAGGGAGGGAGAAAGATGAGAGAGGGGAAAGATGAGAGAGAGAGGGAGAAAGATGAGGGAGGGAGGGAGGAAAAGAGAGAGAGGGAGAAAGAGAGAAGAAACAGAGAGGGAGAAAGACGAGAGGGAGGAAGAAAGAGAGAGTGGGAGGGGGAGCAAAAGGGAGAAAGAGAGAGACCTGTTTAAAAGAAAATACCTGGAGCACAAAACCTGGGTAGGCATGGCTGGGGGGTGTCATGTGACTGGGTGGGAGTGAGTGATGTCAAGTTGGCCACACCCACCCA